>PVJN01000902.1:31337-165529 GCA_004026805.1 Lasiurus borealis | reverse complement strand
ATGTCCCCAAATATGTCTTTTAGTTGTTTTGATGGTCTAGTCATGTCATGTGTCAAGTTTTAAGGATAAGGTACACTTGACATTTAAATGATTTCCCATCTCTTTCATTTCATGTGGTTCCCTTTGACTTCTTCTGGGGGTCCTAGCCTGAGGCACCCAGTTCTATGGCACTCTGTCATCTCTTTCAGGAAGTTCCCTGTGGCACCAGGTCTTTCAGGTGCTAATAGAGAAACTTTGAAAGCATATGGACTTAGTCTTCCCCTCTTAATTAGCTAAGGCAGTGGTTGGCAAACTGTGGCTCCCAAGCCACATGTGGCTCTTTGGCCTTTTGACTGTGGCTCTTCTACAAAATATCACGTTCAGAAGTGCACATACAGTGCTATTGAAACTTCGTGGCCCATGTGCAGAAGTTGGATTTTGGCTCTCAAAAGAAATTTCAATTGTTGTACTGTTGATATTTGGCTCTGCTGACTAATAAGCTGAATTTCTCAGAACTTTTATTCTTCATCTGTGAAATAGGGCTAATAATAGTCCTAGATAACTCATAAAATTATTGTGAAAATTCAATAATTTGTAAGCAACTTGTAATCCGTGAAGATATAAGAAATAAGAATTTTCAGTTATTATAATTAGATATTTCTCATGCTAAAGTGAGAAGGCTAACCCTTATTTTATAAAACTATTGTTTGAAATTCTCTGCTATTTAGACAGTCTCTTATTCTATAAAGTCAACTCTGCTATTTTTTTAGACAGCTCCTTATTCTGCCAAAATAACTTTGCCACCAAGACCGGTTTGGCTCAGTGGATAGAGAGTCGGCCTGCGGATTGAAAGATCCCAGGTTCAATTCTGGTCGGGGGCATGTACCTTGCTTGCAGGCACATCTCCAAGTGTAGGGCGTGCAGGAAGCAGCTGACTGATGTCTCTCTCTCATCGATGTTTTTGACTTTCTATCCCTCTCCCTTCTTCTCTGTAGAAAATCAATAAAATATAGAGAAAAAAAAGAAAAAAAAGAAAAGTAACTTTGCCTTCTAGCCTGCTTCAGTGATAAAGAAGATAAACTTAACTGTCTGTCTTTATAGACCAGAGACTAGACACTCCTATGCTCTTATGCCATGCCAGTGTTGTTTTCAAGGCCACAAGCTTCCAGGGAGATAACTACTAAGCACACATAGGACTGGCTCTTTAATAAAAAGGAATCTTCTGCTCATTGCAAGGCCCAGAATTTGAAACATTTTTCTCTCAGACCACATGTAATGTTAATAAAATATAACTCTGTTTCTCTAAGCATTGCTTGGTTTTTCTCCTGTCTTCTGTAACAAAATTGTACAGGATATATAGGACATGAACTTGGTGACCAGCTTGGCCAGGGTTTGAACACTCTCTGAATTAATCACAAGTTGTGTGAGCCAAGTTACTAAATGTCTTTAAGACTCTTTTTTGCTAATATGTGAATTGGTATACCATTATCTTCCCCACAAGACTATTGAGGTGGGTAAGTGAGATTATTCAGGAAATGTGTCTAATTCCACTTATTATGTGCATGTATTGTGTTCTGGATCAAATTAATATATGTTGGCCTCCTTTTGGAAGCAGGGAAGGTACCCCACTATCATTTTCAGTGAGTTGAACACTTCTTCCTTAATTCTAGGGTGTGGCTCCACTGGTGACACTTCATCCTTATTGTTCCAAAAGGAAAAATAATAATGTTTTGTTCTATTACTGGTACCACTGCTATTTGTACAGGGGTATTTAAAGCATTGTATACTATGCCTTAAATTATTTAAAAGAATCACAAACATTCTGTAATCAATAAGCAAGATTCACTTAGAAGGAGAATTTTACCATGCCACTCAAATAACATGTATAATACTTTATTTACATATAAAAATAATCATCTGCAATAAATATGTATGCATTAGATAGTCTTTTTTCTCGTCTGCTATATAGCTGGAAAAGTGATAAGGAGTCTCTGGCTAAAGTCACTGTTAAGGCACGAACATTTTCTCTTGACCCTTCCATCCCCATTCCCACCCCTGAAAACAAAATGAAAGGAGTCACTTTCTCCCTCCTCCCAGAGAATGACCCTTTATGGAGGCAATCTAAACCCCTTCAGCAAAGGAGGGCATTACATTTTGTGATTGAGGTTTATATGAAAGGAATTACTTAATTTGGAAAAAAAAATCTTAGACTCCCTGTTGCTTGGATTAAATGGAATTACCCTCTTAATTTACTGGGGCTAAAAAGGAAAGTAATCAACTGTGTCTTGGTTGCCTTTTCAGAGCCTGGAAAAATAGAGAAACATGTAAGTTTTTTAAGGGCAGATACTCAAGCTAATCTGACCCAGTTCCAGTGAAGAGAATGGCTATGGCTTAACAAGGAACGGGCACTAAAGTTTAGTTCCTGAGGAGTAGAGCAGGAAGGGCTGGGTAAGCAAAGACTCAGGGAGCGGAGTCCATAGAAGAGCCTTCTATCATGCAGAATGCCAGTGTGCCCTGGGAGCCTGGCCTCAGATTGTATCAACCAGCAGGTCAGATGGCAGAGGACTAATATTCAATAGTAACACTTTGTAGCAATTGGCCTTCTCTCAATTTGGCACTTTAATTTGATGAAAAATAGGAATTACAAAGTACTTGCACCTTAAAACGATAAAGCAATTCTTACCAGTTTCCAAGACTTTTGACTATAACAATGTCTTAATTACTTGGAAGTTCAAAGTTATCTATCATGAACTTATTCCTGCTAAGGAACTTCATTTTCTTCCTACACAGCTACTAGTAAACATTGTTTCATATTGCCCTGGCTGTGGCTCAGTTGATTGGAACATCATCCTGGTGAGGACATATACATAGGTTTCAGGTTTCATATCCGGTAAAGGTGGCTGTGTTACAGTAGACAACTGATCAATGTTTCTTTTTTTTTTAAATATATTTTATTGATTTTTTACAGAGAGAAAGGGAGAGGGATAGAGTGAGTTAGAAACATCGATGAGAGAGAATTGATCAGCTGCCTCCTGCATGCTCCCTACTGGGGATGTGCCCGCAGCCAAAGTACATGCCCCTGACAGGAATCAAACCTGGGACCTTTCAGTCCACAGACCGATGCTCTATCCACTGAGCCAAACCGGTTTTGGTTAATCAGTGTTTCTTAGCTGATGTTTTTCCTTCTCTGTCTTCTTTCCTCTCTCTTTAAAAATTAATAAAAATATATCCTCAGGTGAGGGTTAAAAAGTAATTTAGCTTCCATATTTAGGTATTCTTTTTCAAACATGTACTTTGGACTGACCTCTACTGTGTTGTTATTGTGAAAAAGTGCACAGTTAAACACAATGTGAATATAGTGTGATTTTTATTTAACTTCAATACAAGGAGCCTTTTCTGAAACTGCAGAAAATCTGCACAGTTAGTTCACATCAATCCCTCAAGTGTGGTTGAAGTAATTCTAGGGAAAAAAGACTACACATAACTCTATCACATGCCTGAAGGGATACACAGTGGGACAAAGATATTGAAAACAACAAGTACCTCCTTGTATGGTTTAAATAAACAAAGGGGAAGAGTTCACAAGCCATAATTCTTTGCTTCCCTACCTCAGGCTTTTGAGTCACCAAACTGGTATATGGACTGTATTAGCTGACCCTACAGCTTACTTTTTAAAAGAAAGTGACAAATGCTGTTAATGTAGAAAAGGGATTTACTGAGAATCCATTCTCAAAAAAGTTGAGTAGACTATCCTTATTCAAAGACAAGTAAAAATGTATAAATAAGCATAATGTTACAAAAATAAAAATATTGTTTCATTGAAATATATATATTCCGAGCACATAAAACCATATTTTATAACATTTAAGCAAACAAAATTTTTTGAGAAAATAATTTTAATTTTCAGGAAAATCAAGACAAATAGCATGCTCATGTTCATAGCAGTACTATTCACAATATCCAAGAGGTGCAAGCAACTCAAATATCCATCATGGATAAATGGATAAACAAATTTAGTTTATACACACAGTGGAATATTACTTATCTTTTAAAAGAAATAAAGTTCTGACCCAAGCTACAACATGGATGAACCTTGAGGAGATTATGCTAAGAGAAAGAAGCTAGTCACAAAAATCCAAATACTGCATAAATTAATGGATAGTATTAAAAGTTATAGAAACAGAAGGTTGAGTGGTGATTGCTAGGCACTGGAGTTAGAGGAAAGTGGAGAGTTGTTTAATGCAGTGGTTGGCAATCCGAAGCTCGCCAGACACATGAGGCTCTTTGGCCCCTTGAGTGTGGCTCTTCCACAAAATACCACAGCCTGGTGCAGTCTATTTTGAAGAAGTGGCATTAGAAGAAATTTAAGTTTAAAAAATTTGTCTCTCGCCAAAACTGGTTTGGCTTAGTGGATAGAGCATCGGCTTGCGGACTGACTAGTCCCAGGTTCGATTCCGGTTGGGGGCATGTACCTTGCTTGCGGGCACATCTCCACTGTGAGGTATGCAGGAGGTGGCTGATTGATATCTCTCTCTCATCAATGTTTCTGACTTTCTATCTCTCTCCCTTCCTCTCTGTAAAAAAATCAATAAAATATATTTTAAAAAATTGTCTCTCAAAAGAAATTTTAATTGTTGTACTGTTGATATTTGGCTCTGTTGATTAATGAGTTTGCCAACCACTGGTTTAATGGATAAGAAGTTTCAGTTTGGGAAGAGGGAAAAGATCTGGTGATTGGTACCACAATTAAAAATAAAGTTAAAAGGGAAACTTAATGAAAATAAGAGGATAATATAGTATATTGCATGAAATTATCAAATTAAGAAAATTGAAGAAATGGTGCTATAACAGAATCTATCCTATCTAATAAAAGTGTAATAAGCAAATTGACCATACCTCTGCTACACCCACAAGCCATGCCCACATGCCACACCCACAAGTCAATCAGGAGCCAATATGCAAATTAACCCAAACAAGATGGCTCTGACCACAGAGAGAGCAGGAAGGAGGATTGGGTTGCCCCCAGTGATGGAGGAAGCCAAGCTCCACACACCCTGGCCGGCCAAGGCCTCCACTTAAGGTAACAAAGTTTCAATTGTAGAAGATAAATAAATCCCAGATACAAAGGCCTCCACTTGGTTCACCAGGTGGCATGGCTGGCCTGCAACCCACCATAGGCCCCTCACCCAGGCCACCCCATGGCCCAAGGGAACCCACACTCTGATCCAGGATACCTTTCAGGGCAAAGAGCTGACCCCCTCCCGTGCACCAGGCCTCTATCCTATCTAATAAAAGAGTAATATGCAGATTAACCATCACTCTAACACACAAGATGACTGCTTCCATGTGGTCAAAACATCCTGCTCCCATGTGGACACAAGATGGCCACCACAAGGTGACCAGCAGAGGAGGGCATTTTGCAGGGACTAGGCCTGCAAAGGCGAGTAGTTGTGGGCAATCAGGCCAGTAGGGGAGGGCAATTGAGAGGGACTAGGCCTGCAAAGGAGGGCAGTTTGGGGTGATCAAGTCTGCAGGGGAGGGCAGTTAGGCCTGACCAGGCCAACAGAGAAGGGAAGTTGGGGGTGACCAGGCCTTCAAGAAAGGGCAGTTTGGAGGGACCCAGGCCTGCAGGGAAAGGCAGTTAGGTTTGACAAGTCCTGCAGGGGAAGGCAGTTAGGGGTGACCTAGCCCACAGGGGAAGGTAGTTAGGGGCAAATAGGCTGGCAGGGGAGCAGTTAAGCATTAAATCAGGCTGGCAGGGGAGTGGTTAGGGGGTGATCAGGCTGGCAGGCAGAAGTGGTTAGGGGCAATAAGGAAGGCAGGCAGGTGAGCAGTTGGGAGCCAGCAGTCCTGGATTGTGAGAGGGATGTCTGACTGCCTTTTTAGGTCTGATCCTACCTGGGCCTAAATGGGCAGTCAGACATCCCTCAAGGGGTCCCAGATTGGAAAGGGAGCAAGCTGGACTGAAGGACACCCCCCCCCCCCATGCACGAATTTCGTGCATTGGACCTCTAGTATATATATAAAAGGCTAAGCGACCATCACGTTGGAAACAACCGAACTGATGACTGTACTGTGTGGGGCAAACAGGCTTGCAGGGGGGTTAGTGATGAGCAACCAAAAGACCAAGCAAGCTGGTTGCATGGTGCAACCAGACCCATAGGGGAGACAGTTGATGGCAACCAGGCCAGCGAGGGGAGGCAGTGAGGAGAGACCAGGCTGGCAAAGTGGAGCTGTTAGGGTTGACAAGGCTTGGCAAGGGCTGCTGGGGGCAACCATGCCACAAGGTGGGGGGGCCAGTAAGAGGTTACCAGGCCAGCAACAGATGGGCAGTTAGGTGCGATCAGGCAGGGAGGCAGGTGAGCAGATAGGAGCCAGTGGTCCCAGATTGTGAGAGGGATGTCAGACTGTTGGTTTTCCTCAGGATTGCGCCTAAACCGACAGCAGACATCCCCTGAGGGGTCTTGGATTGAAGAGAGTGCAGGCTGGGCTGAGGGGACCTCCCAACTCTAGTGCATAAATTTCATGCACCAGGGCTCTAGTTTAACATATAAGAACAGAACCTAGACTACACACAGTATCTAGACTAGTTCACAAATCAGTAACAGTTTTTTTTTTTTTTTTTTTTTTTTTGTGTGTGTGTGTGTGTGTGTGTGTTTAAGTTAGGACATTTAAGACAACATAACCAAAAATGCAGAGGACAACAATAACAAAAATGGTGAAAGTGATTAGAGACAAGTCATCTAGGGAACTGACACCCAAAATGCAATAAAGAAGTAAAGAGAACAAAAATATACTAAGTAGAGAAGATTAGGTAAACTGAAGAAGGACCTAAATTTATAGATCAAATGGGCCAACATGACATTTATTAAAACAGCATATACCTAGCTGTACAAAGATGAAATTGTTGAATTTCTTAAGTGAGTTTTTAAGGGAGAGCTTGAATGCATTTAGTGAAAAGAAAAAAGAAACTAAGAAACAATTTGACAATAATAAAACCCTCTTACCTACCAAAAGAGAAGAGCTTTCTCTTTGTAGTGTTATATTTCAGAAGAAAAAATGTTTGTAGGTAGGAGATATGATCTGAAATCTGTATGTCAGCCCCCAAGACATACTGCCCAAATATGTATGGAATTAAACATGCATTCAAACTTAGTTCTCGTTTTTAATTATCCTAGGCTGGCAATAATCAAACATATAAATCTGTGTTACATGTTGTGATATAGTTGCAGAAAAAAACAGTGTCTAGTTTAAGAATAAATTATTCAAATCTTTTAATAAATTAATATTGTATCTCTACTCTTAAAAAGAAATAGAGGCTGGTACCTATTTCAAAAATATCCCATATTTATCAGTGCAAGGGAAAAATGTATTTGAAAAACTGGATGAACATTTTAGATGCCTCTGAACCCCACAATAATAAATTAGTCCTTGTAATTCTGAATTAGCAGGTAGATTCCAAAAGATCTCTGAATTTGTATATATGCCTTGAGGTAATATTTATAACCACTTAAAATGTTTGTTTTTACTTAAAAGAATAGTTAATTATAAAATGATCTTCTGAGTGATAGAAAATGTACTTGTTTCAACTCACTTTGCTGACATGGTTTTGCTAATCCTGACACTCTCTCAAGAGAAAAGTTCTCCTGGAGCCAATCAGGAAATTTGGACGAAGTCCAGGAAAGAGTAACATGTTTAAAGAAGCTATGCTTCACAGTTAATGAGAAAATGGACCAAATGAGAATTATTTACGATGGAAAGGAGAGAGGTTATTGGCATCTCCAAAATAAAACCTAGAGAAGCAAAATGAAGAAAAACAATGCAATTAGTCTCTTCAAGGAAACGAGTTGAGAGAGGATGCTAGAGAGCACAGGTGGGTACAGATTGCCCTTTGAACAATACAGTAGCTAGAGCAACAACAACAAATCCCAAAAGCAATGAGAAGAACAGATGGGCATTCATTCATGTTCAGCATTTCAATAAGTTCATTTTGTGTTGTTCACTGATAATGTTTAAATGAGAGCTTCATGATTTCTTAACTTTCAACATGTGATGCTATTCAAAATGGTGAATGAATCTTCTTCGCTGTGATCGGTGGTAGTTGTGGTGGAGGGTGATGAGGGATGAGGGACAGGATAGGTCAAAGAGAACTTTGTATAGAGAAAGCAAGATACCCATCCACACAAGGAAGAGCATGTTTCCCCCACATTCCCTCCCGAAAGAAAGCCTGGCTACTGCCAAAGGCAGGTCACTGTTAAAAATACATCAAGAGTTTAATTCCATATGTCATCTCCTATGCCCATAAATTTTGAAACTTGAGATGAGGTTGGCTTTAGATAAGAAGTTGGAAAATCAGAGGTCAAAGACTACTGTTGTATAGTCTCCCAAGAACAGAGGCTATGATTAAAGTGAGAAGAGGGGCTTTGGGGTGAAAGAGATGGGGCAGCAAAGGTGAGATTCCCATCTGTTTTTCTGAGACTTGAAAGAAGAATCATTCAGTAAGCAGGCTACTTTCACTAGGAAAGTCATCTATTGAGGAAGTGGAAAGAGAATGGATAACAAAACAAAACAAAATAGCAAAGATACATGAAGGAATGATCAGAGGCCAAAGGCTGTCATTGTTCACAGAATTTGAATAACTTGTTTTTGAAATGGAACTTTAATGAGCTGAATGAATCATGATGCCATTCTTCAACCCTTAATTAGCACAGGGGCATGTGGTGAAAGGTATTTAGGATCAGCACATGCCCTCTCGCCTTTAATACAGTTCTCTTGTTTCTACATACAGCCCTCCATAGGGAAGATATGAAACTTAATTATTTAGTTGGGAAGACAAAGTACAGGGTGCTCCCCAAAATGTGTATACATCTTAACAGCTGATTGCTCAATTGATGTGTTTAGATTTGGGGGGCAAGGATGGCAACCTGTATATAGCATAACAACTTAGAGGATAGTATCTTAATACAATTGTATCCTAGTTCACAATCTAGAGTATGGGACACATACTTTAATGGAAGTACTAAGGGAGCCCACATATATAAATATGTATATATGCAAAAAAGTACTTTACTTTAAAAACAGTCACTTTAGGTTGTAATATTCTTATTCCAGGGATGCTATCATTATTTGGAACATATTTTAAAAAGTTAAATATGAAAGTATATTCAGAACTTAAGATAAAATGTTTTAAATTTGTTTGTATGGGTGTATGCATGGATGGATTTTTACTCCTACTAATCCTTTGAAACCCAGACTAATCAGTATTGGAGAATTCTCTCATTAAGTTATTTTAAATTAAATTAAATTTATTTTTTTCCATCACCATTTATCATTCCTTTTCCCTCCCCACTACATTCACCACACTATTGTCCATGTACATAAGTTCTTTCTCTTTTTTCTTCATTTTCATTCAGTCAATCCACACATACCCCATCACCCCACTTCCCACAGAGCTGCCTGCCTGCACTTTATGAGTCTGTCTCTATTTTGCTTGTTAGTTCAGTTTTTTAATTAAACTCTACATCTGAGTAAAATCATATGGTCTTTGTCTTTCTCTAACTGGCTTATTTCACTTAGTATTATGGTCTCCAGGTTCATATATGCCGTTTCAAGGTATAAACTTATCTTATTTTTTAAGGCAAAGTAGTATTCCATTGTGTAAATGTACCACAGCTTTTTAAAATCCACTCATCTACTAATGGATACTGGGGCTACATCTAAATCTTGGCTATTGTAATTAACATTGCAATAAACATAGGAGTGCATTTATTATTTCAAATTAGTGTTTTAGGTGAATGGTTTTTAGCAAATGCTTTTACTCTATTATTCAGCTTTTCCATATTCCCATTTATGCTATCAAATAGAGGCCTGGTGAATGAAATTCCTGCACAGAAGGGTGTCCCTCAGCCCAGCCTGCACCCTCTCCAAAATGGGACCCCTCAAGGGATGTCCAACTGCCCATTTAGACACAATCCCAGGAGGATCAGGCCTAAAGGGGCAGTTGGACATCCCTCTCACAATCCAGGACTGCTGGCTCTCAACTGCTTGCCTGCCTTCCTTTATTATTGCCCCTAACCACTTCTGCCTGCCAGCCTAAACAACTCATAACAACTTCCCTGTCAGCCTGGTTGATGCCTAACTGATCTCCTGTCAACCTGTTTGCCCATAACTGCCCTCTTCTGCAGGCCTGGTCCCCACCAACTGTTCTCTCCTCAGGCCTGGGTCACCCCTAACTGCCCTTCCCTGCAGCACTCCCAACTGCCCTTCCTTGCAGGCCTGGTCCTTCCTAACTGCCCTCTATTGCTGGCCATCTGGTGGCAGCCATCTTGTGTCCACATGGGGGCAGTCATCTTGTGTGTTGGAGTGATGGTCAATTTGCATATTACTCTTTTATTAGGTAGGATAGAGGCCTAGTGCATGGGTAGGGGCCAGCTGGTTTGCTTTGATGGGTGTCTTGGATCAGGTAGGGGTTCCCTTGGGGCATGGAGTGGCCTGGGCAAGGGGTCTGTGGTGGTTTGCAGGCCAGCCACCACCCCCCCCCCAGCCCGGCAACCCAAGCAGAGGTCCTAGTATCTGGGATTTATTTATCTTCTTTAATTCAAACTGTAGTCTTCAGTGAACGGAGCCTCCTTCTTGCTCCATGGCCACAGCCATTTTTGCTGGGATTTATTTATCTTCTATAATTGAAACATTGTAGCCTTGTGTGGAGGCCAAGGTAGGCCAGGGCAGGGGTGAGGGGGGCGGAGCTTGGCTTCCTCCATTGCCGGGGGCAACTTAACCCTCCTGCTTTCTGCAGCTCCATGGCTGCTACCATTTTTGTTGGGATTTATTTATCTTCTATAATTGAAACTTTGTAGCCTTGAGGGCTGGCCAGGGTGTACAGGAAACCTTTCAGTGTGATCTATCTTCTACTTTATGTCAGACTAAGAAATCACACAGAGGCACAGGTCTGACAGAGTCTTGGCTAATATGACCTGGGCTCTGGGCAGATAACTGTGCATCAGTGTCTCATGCAGGGTCCAAAGAATCAATATTCACGTCTTGCTTACTCCATGACAGCTTCCCTTGCAAGAGTGTGATCTTAGCCTTGGCAATTGTCTATAGCTCAGGATGAATCAAAGCAGCTAATAGTTGGAGGTTACTAATCTCTCCCTTACAGCTGGATAGAAGAAAGTCCTTTCTCAAATGGATCTCTGGGTTAAAATAAATACTTTATTCCTTGAATTGCATATCATTTCCTGAACCATTTTTTATTTTTTTTTTGATTTTTTATGGAGAGGAAGCGAGAGGGATAGTTAAAAACATCAATGATAAAGAAACATCAATCAGCTGCCTCCTGCACACTGCCTCCTGCACACCCCCCATTGAGAATGTGACCACAACCAAGGTACATGCCCTTGAATGGAACCTGGGACCTTTCAGTCTTCAGGCCAATGCTCTATCCACTGAGCAAAACTAGTTAGGGCTCCTGAACCATTTAAATATCTCCTTCAGAACTGTACAAAAAAAGCCCCTGATAACTTGTGTCAGTGTCTTTCATCTAATAGATAACAGTCAGAGATTTACTTCAGGTCTGCCATTTAATGAGAATGAGAACTTAGAAAAGTTATTTTCTCCAGACACAATCCCTCCTCCCACTACAGGTTTTTAACCATATCTGTCCTTGAGGGTTATGGTGAGAATGAGAAAATGTACTAGAACTCCTGTAGGACCAAGTACACTTTAAAGGCCAATGAATAGAAAATATTTTCATGATTTTTGCTTTTATTTCAGGCATGTATACATCATTAAATATCATACAGAGTTTTTTCACTCTCCTAAAAATCATCTGTGCTCTACCTACTCATCCTATCCCATCTCCTCAAACCCTGGCAATCACTGATCTTTTTATTGTCTCTATAGATTTGCCTTTCCCAGAATGTCATATAGTTGGAATTATATAGTATGTAGCTTTTTCATATTGTCTTCTTTCACATCGTAAGATGCATTTAAGTTTCCTCCATTTATTTTCATGGCTTAATAGCTCTTTTTTTAAAGTTGAATAGTATACTGTTGCCTGATTTACCACATTTTATTCATCTATTCACCCACTGAGGAACATCTTCATTGCTTCCAAGTTTTGGAAGTTAAGAATAAAGCTGCTAAATACATTTGTGTGAATGTAAGTTTTTAGTTCCTTTGGGTAAATATTAAGGAGTATAATTGCTTGATTTGATGTATGAATATGTTTGGTTTTACAAGAAACTACCAAACTGTCTTCTGAAGTGGTAGTACCTTTTTTTTTTTCCTACCAGAAATACATTCAAGTTATTTTTTAAAAGTATTACAGAAGTCTCCTTTTTCCACCTCATTGACCGCTTCCCAACTTCCCCCATCCTCCAGCACGTGCCCATATCACCCCCACACTCTGTCTGTGTCCCTTGGTTATGCTCACATGCTGCATACAAGTCCTTTGGTGGATCTCTTGAGCCTCACCCCTTGTGCCTTCCCTCATAGGTTACACAGTCTATTTGATGCTTGTATGACTCTGCTTTTATTTTTGTTCATCTGTTTATGTTGTTCATTATATTCCACAAATGAGTGAGATCACGTGATGCTTATCTTTCTCTGACTGGCTTATTTCACTTAGAATAATACTCTGCAGTTCTATCCAGCTGTTGCAAATGGTAAGAACTCCTTCTTCTTTTTTTTTATAGCAGCCTAGTATTCAATTGTGTAGATGTACTACAGTTTTTTAATTTACTCATCTGCTCATGGGCACTTAGGCTGTTTTCAAATCTTAGCTATGGTGAATTGTGCTGCTATGGACCTAGGGGTGCATATATCCTTTCTGATTGGTGTCTCTGCTTTCTTGGGATTTATTCCTAGAAATGGGATTACTGTACCAAATGGAAGTTCCATTTTTAATTTTTTTGAGGAAACTCCATATTGTCCTCTATAGTGGCTGCACCAGTCTGCATTCCCACCAGCAGTGCACCAGGGTTTCTTTTTCTCCACATCTTCTCCACATTTTCTCCACATCTGTCATTTGTTGATCTGTTGATGATAGCCATTCTGACAGGTGTGAAATGCTACCTCATTGTTGTTTTGATTTGCATCTCTCTTATGATTAGTGACTTTGGCATGTTGGATAAAGGACTGAAATGTAAAATGGGAAACCATAAAAATATTAGAAGAAACCATAGGCAGCAAAGTAGCAGACATTTCTCATAGCAATATCTTTCCCCAAACAGCTCCTAGCGCAATGAAGACTAAGGAGAAAATAAACAAATGAGACTATATGAAAATTAAAAGCTTCTGCACAGCGAAAGAAACAACTAATAAAGCAACAAAAAAGCCCACTGCATAGAACACATTTGCCAATGCTATTTCAGATAAGGTTCTAATCTCCAAAATTTATAGGGAACTCATACAACTTAACAAAAGGAAGTAAACAATCCAATCACAAAATGAGCAAAGGACCTAAATAGACACTTTTTGAAAGAGGACACATGGAAACACATGGAAACATGCTAAAATATATTTTTTATTGATTTCAGAGAGGAAGGGAGAAGGCGAGAGAGAGAGAGAGAGAGAGAGAGAGAGATCAATGATGACAGAGAATCAGAGAATCACTGATTGGGTGCTTTCTGCATTTCTGCATGCCCTTCACTGGGGAATGAGCTGCAACCTGGGCATGTGCCCTTGACCAGAATGGAACCAGGGATGCTTCAGTCCACAGGCCGATGCTCTATTCACTGAACCAATCACCTACAGCTACATGTGAGTTCTTGCTTTCCACATCTTTGCCAGTATTTGATGTTGCCAGCATTCTGGTATTTGGCCATTGTAATAGGTGTGTTGTAGTATCTCGTGGTTACTTTGATTTGCATTTTTTATGACAGATGATGTGAGGCATCTACTCATGTGCTCATTTGCCATCTTTACATCTTCTTTGGTGAGATGTCTGCTTTTTTTTTTTTTGGTTAATTTTAAAACCAGGTTGATTGTTTTAGCCAACTTCTTTATCTTTCATAATTTCCATAACAAACTTGTCAGTTAGTGATTATAGTTATCTTTACAAATATGTTAAATATTTTTCATTGGGTCACTAGGAATCTGAATCAATTTTACCCTTGCTCTTTTAATCCAAGCCCAAAGTTCTTTTTCACTGCTCTGTGTTCTTGTGAATCTAAGTAAATATTGGAATCAAAAGAGCCTTGAATAATACAAGTTAGATTGGCAGAGCTTTTGCCAATTCTTGTTCTCCATTGCATATGAAGATGTTTCACTTCTTCATATGCAGTGGAGACATTTTGGTCTGCTGGGATGTGGGAACCTCTTTCCACATCCCGCCTGGTTCAGGGTTCCTGGTTCAGGGTTTGGGTTCTGGCGGAGGTCGCATGAAAATGAAGAGAGAGACTAGAAAATATTAATTTGGTGATATTGGGGGGCCAGGAGGGAGCCCCCGCTCTAGTGGAAAGGACTACCACTTGCTCTGGCCTTTTTCTCCCTTTTATTAAGGCTTTGGGACACACCCATAGCTTTTAGGCAGGAAATTACAAGAACAGAAATTAACATAAAACAAACAGGTAGAGGCTGCTTCAGCTAACAATGTTTCAACTAAACAGTGAGTGATTAGCTTTGACCTTTCAGAGCAAATAAGGTTGACCATCCTTCTGGTCTGTTTATAGTGAGACAATGTTTGGTTTCTGGCACTGGGAAAATAGTTTTTGCCTCCTGTAGGGTTTGGCTGATCCTTCTGGTCAGAAAAGGGAGCGCAAGCATGTACATTGTGCTCTAAAAAGATGCCACTGGGAGTTGGGCTGGCTTTCCAAGGAAGCAAAGCAACTGTTGCAAAGAGTACAGCTTGGGCAGTGAAACAGAGTTATAAGATCTGTCACTGAGAGCCTCCCCAAGCCCTATATTCATGACTGTGCTCCCCACACTGAGCATCCTGAACTTACAGGCTTCAGGCTTTATTATGATGATGTTTCTATTTCTAGTGAGCTCAAAGAACATGAGGAGATTATTATAGGAAGCACTAAAGGTGTGTGGGACTTATCCCTCAGAGGACGATTTCAAAGGTTTTGAGTTTCAACTGTCCTGATGCTTTAAAAATAATCCAGGGATTTAGAGAGTATGAATACAGAGTTGTGGTCAAGGTAACAGTATTGGTTCATAAAGTCCTAAATTTATCACAAGAGACAGCAAGAGATTAGGGCATATTCTCACCCGCAAAGTGTAGGTTAGGCTCTATCAAAGGTAGTTTATGGCTGGAGTTTTGAAGTGTCTAATGTCACAAACTCATTACATTAAAAAAAAAAAGCGAGAGAGAAAGAAAGAGAGAACTTTCAAAAAGATACTCTCTCCTCTTGGCGGAGAGGCCAAGGGGAAGTAAATGACAGTTTAATATTTTATGTAAATTAATCTGCAAATTTATAATATTTTTCAATAACAATAATTATACTAGGCAATTTTTTATTAGGTTGTCAATATAATTTTTATGCAGTTTATATTAATTGCCATATTTTCTCTCTATGTGGCACTGTTTGAAATTTATATTTAACTCTTGATGGCATTTGGGATGCAATGTATAGATTATGGTAAAGAAGAAAGTATAATTTGTACATAGATATAAAATGAAATAGTGAGAAAATATTCTGATTTTTCAAAAAATTCACTTACAAATTTATTAAAAAATAATTTTATTTTACCAAAACCTAGATCTTATTTTCACTAAATATCACAATGTCTCTGAAAACCAGTTTTTTAATATTTATTTACTTATTTTTTAAATACATTTTATTGATTTTTTTATAGAGAGGAAGGGAGAGGGATAGAGAGTTAGAAATGTTGATGAGAGAGAGACATCGAACAGCCTCCTCCTACATATCTCCTACTGGGGATGTACCCCCAATCAATTTACATGCCCTTGACCTGAATCGAACCTGGGACTTTTCAGTCTACAGGCCAACGCTCTATCCACTGAACCAAACTAGTTTTGGACAAAGCAGATATTTAAATAAGAAAATAGTTATATATAAAGGACACTTTCTCTAAAAAATAGGTTGCTAGAAAAATATACATTGAACAGCACTCAATTTGTAGAAGTTACAGTAAATTTCTTCAAGAAACATGGTCTCTTAGTCAAGAAGTATATTTCATATATCTATTAGATATTAAGATCCTATGTTTTTTGTTTTAAAATAATTTTTCAGATTTGCTGTATTTTATAAATTTAATTTCTTAAATTTTGCAACAAAAATTAAACATTTCAGAAAACACTAAAAAAGGAGATAAAAGAAAAAAGATTAAAATTAGTTGACATACCAAGTCCTGAATGCCAATACAGTGAATACAAAATCTGTATCATCTCTTTCACTATTGTATTCATGATATAGAAATCATCAGTTATTCAATTATATTTCTAATATTGCAATTGAGTTTGTTTACAGCATTTTGTTTCCTAAGAACTATAGCAAAAACATACTTATATGTATAGTCAACCATCCATATCCATAGATTTTACATATGAGGGTTCAACCAACCGCAGATTGAAAATAGTATTTTTAGTTCACAGTTGAAAATACAAAGATGTGGAGGACTGACTATATGCATTGTTCAATGCCATTTTATACAAGGGACTTGAGCATCGAAGGATCTGGGTATCATGGGAGAATGCAGGGTAGGTTCCTAGATCTAGTCCCCTATGGACACCCAGGTACTGCTATATATACTTATATTTATCTTACATCTAATTATATTTTTATTTTTTAACTTTTATTTTGAAATAATATACATACTGAAATGCATCAAAATTACAAAATATTTTAAAAAGTAGTTCAGTGTACACCAGTTTGCTTTGATTCACTCATTATTAACAGACTAGAGGTCTGGTGCACGAAGTTCATGCACGGGGATGGAGGTTGGCAGGGTTGCTCAGCCTGGCCTGCACCCTTTTCAATCTGGGATCCCTCTTGCAATCTGGAGTCATTGGGTCTTACCACTCACCTGCTTGCCTGCCTGATGCCCCTAACTGCTCCTCTGCCCACCTGATTCCCCTAACTGTTCTCCCCTGCTGGCCTGATCCCCCTAACTGCTCTCCCCTCTTGACTTGATCCCCCTACATGCCTAAGTACTCTCCCCTCCTAGCCTGATCCCCCTAACTGCCTAACTTCCTTCTGCCCTCTCCCACAGTCTCTGCAAAGGGGACAATGGTGCTGGACTAGCCCTCAGCTCTCACAGTTGCCACTGTTGCTGACCCTTGGCCTTTGCAGCCACTGTGGCTTTGTCTGGAAGGACATCTGGAAGAATGTCCTAAAGATGTCTGTCCTAATTGGCATATTACCCTTTTATTAGTATAAATTGCTATATCTCATTCATTTTATTCTCATTCATATATATTCATACTGTGTGTTTCTAGGGCTATATCCTAAGAAACCCAAAATACCAATCAGAAAGAATAAAAGCAAGTTGCATACATCATAACTCTTCATACTTATTTCAGTGAGTTTCTCCTAAAACAAACAAACAAAATTCTTCTACATGACCACACTACCAATATCATATTCACAAAGCAACTTCAAAATGTCATACAGATTATCCATACATGTTTTCTATTTTAAAGGTAACTTTTTCTGATTACAGCTTCTGTGATACTGTGAGTATCCTATTCACTAACGAACTTACATCTGATGCAAAAGATTTTGATTACTTAAGCTTAAATACTTATGTATTCATCATGGATATGGTTCAGGTTACTTCAATATGTGTTACTATTGTTTTGCACCCCTGACAGCAATTAGAAGCACAGACTCACTCACAGACTATAGGGCCATGCTTTTACATATTTGTGAATCTTATTGGTGAGAAATGTTAATGGCATGATTTGTTTCCAAGAATCTGTGTTGTTGCTTGTAAAATTGACTGGAACTATAGGACTTAGATATGTAGCTAGTGCTGTGCTAGAGCCTCTAGTACTGGCTCCTGAGAGCCACTTAACCATCTCTTCACAACTCCACTTTCAGCAACATCGTTTTGGTACCTTGAAACCTACCCTTTAGAAATCAGGAAATATTACAACCCACAGCTCCCTTTATTCCCTAGAAAATCAGTTATTAAGCAGTTATTTTTCTATGATTTTTGTGGCCAAAATGGACTTCCTCACACTCCTTAACAACCAGCCCCAGCCTGGGACTTGGGACCTAGTTGTGGGAAGGATGGGGTCAGCAGCCAATGAAGAAGTGGTCTGTGTAAGTGAGAGCAGAAAGCCCACCAGAGGAAGGGTACCCAAGTGTCCTTAAGCATATTACCTTCATTACAGTAGAAAAAATGTAGATGACTGTTTCCAGTCCTTTTTTTATTTTTTATTTTAGCATCTAGATACATCATTCAGACTCATGTGGGGAACAGACACTGAAAAGTGTAGAGATGATTAAGAGGTTTCCACTGATATTTTTAAGAAATTAGAAGTTTCTATATTACTGGTAGGTAAAATCACAGATAAAGGAACCACATGTTTTCATTCCATCTTATATGTTGAGACTCAGAAGAGTTAAAGCGATTCTTTGAAAGCCATACATCAAATTAAGTATCAACCTAGGACTAGCATCTTAAGGTTTTGTATTTTAGCATGTGGTAGAGAAGACTGTAGAGGTCAGTAGGTCAAACCTATCCTTGTAAACTGAGCAACTATACCACCACACTGCCATGTCACTTGCCCAGGAACAAACAGCAAGAAGGTGAAGGAGCCAGTGGAGGTCTTTTGACTTTCATCTCAGGTGTATTTCTGGTACTCCAAGAAATAATCTTCCTAAACCTGTGATATTGGTGCTCTTGGATTTTAAAAAAGGGCTCTGTAGATTCCAATCCAGTATTCAGAAAGGAAACTTACGTAATAAGTTTTTCCTTGTGTGCTTGTGAAAATCTATAGGGATCAGAGTTAAAACAAAACAAAACTTAATGCTTAGCCACAAAAATACCCCCATGAATGAAATAGACAAAAGAGAGATTTCATCACTGGCCTAAATTGTATTTTAATATATTTATTTCACTGCTTTATTCTAAAAGAGTAAAATTGATATTTTTGGTGTAGAGTTCCATGGTTTTGAAAAATTAATCCAATCATGTAATCACTACAACAAACCTTCAATGATGTTCCCAAATCTCAGCCTCTGGCATCCAGGCCTCTGTTTTCTGTTACTACAAATTTACCTTTTAAAGATTTCATATAAATGGAATCTGGCTTCTTACAACAAAGTACCACATACTGTTGTGTGTACCAGTAATTTGCTTTTGCTTTTGAATATGTATGAATGACTACCACATTTGTTTATTTACTCATAGTTGAAGTCTGTTTGGATTGTTTCCAGTTTTGAATGATTATGAATAAAGCCATGCTAAGCATTTGTATACAAGTTATCTCTCTTAGGTAAATACATAGAGTGGGATTTCTGGATAATGTGATAAGTAAAGGGTTAGCATTGTAAGACAATGACAAATTGTTTTCTAAACTGTCTGAAGCATTTTGCATTTACAGCAGTATAATGAGATATTCTTCCACAGCCTTTTGTATTTTTAAAGAATATTATTAATTCTAATAGTTCATAGTGGCAAATCTTTATAAACATAATTTGCTTTTCCTTAATGCCTAATGATGTTGAGCAAGTTTTCATGTGTTTATTTGCCATTCATTTATATCCTTTGATTAAATGTCTGTCCAAATCTTTTTCTGTTTCTAATTTGGTTTATATTATCTTATTATTGAATTTTAAGTGTTTTTGTATATTCTGGATAAAAGTCCTTTATTAATATATGTTTTGCAAATATTTTTACTTTTTTTGTGACCTTTCATTTTTATTTTCTTAACCATGCTTTCAGAGGTACTTCTTCATTTTGATGAAGTTTAATTTATACATTTGCTACTTTTATGGATTATGATTTCGATGAAGAAATATTTGCTAAATCCAAAGTCACAAATATATTATCTTATGTTTTACTATAGACATTTTAGAGTCTTAGATTTTATGCTTCTGAAATAACCAATTTTGAGCTAATTTTTATCTAAGGTGAGAAGTAATGGGTTGATTTTTTGTTCTTCCTTTCTCCCCTCTGCTTCCTCTTTCTTCTACTCTTTCCCTCCTTTTCCCTTCCTTCTTTTCCTTTCCCTTCCCTCCCTCCCTTCCTCCCTCCCTCCCTCCCTCCCTCCTTCCCTCCCTCCTTTCCTTCCTTCTTTCCTTCCTTCCTCATATATCTCACAAATTGCTTCAGTGTAGTTTGTTGAAAAAATGATCCTTTCTCCATAATAATAATTATCTTTATTACAAATCAGTTAAACATTAATATATGGGTTTGTGACTGGATTCTATCTAGTCCATTTAAGTACTTATTTAGCCTTCTGCAAAGCCCTGTCTTAATTACTACGTAGATTTATATTAAATCTTTAAATTTGGTAATTAAATGCTCCAAAATAATTCTTCATTTTCAAGTTATTTTAGGAAATTATATACATTGTATCATCATCTTATGGCTTTAATATATATATATATATTTCAATCTAATCTTATAAACTATTTTAATTTCTGTGTTTAGAATATTTACATTTAATTTAATTATTGATATGGTTTACAATGTTTATTTTTTTATTGTTCTCTGGGATTTTAGTTCTATTTTACCTTTTCTGCCATCTTTTATATAATGTAAGCATTTCTATACATTTAAATTTACCTATTGGTTTTGGGCTATATCTATTTTTATTTTTACTTTTTGTTATTCATTGATGAGTTACAATATACATATATAAATTCCTACAGTCTATTTACAGTTAATATTTTATCAAAAATATGGAGGTACCCTACAATAATCCTTAGTCCTTTTTATGTCATCTACCTCCTTATAATATAGTTATATACAAATTTCATCTATATTTTAAAAATACTAACAGAAAGGGTTATAATTTATGTATTCTGAACTCACACGCATTTTAAATAATTTAAAAGTTGAAAATAGACTTTTATATATTTCTTTAGGTATTTAGCATTTCTGTTGCTCTTCTTTCATTTGTGATATTCCAAGTTTCCCTCTTGTATCATTAAGGTTTAGCCTAAAGAACTTCCTTTAACATTCATTTTAAAGCTAGTCTGCTGAGTCAAATTTCACTCTTTTTTTTTTACCTAAAGATATATTTTGTCTTCTCATTCCCAAAATATATTTTCTTTGGGTATAGATTTCTGGGTCAGCATTTACTTTATTAAGCACTGTTTAAAAAATTAATTTTTTTGTTTAAAGTATTACATATAGTAGTACATCTATATCCTTTTTTTCTCCCATACACCTTCTTCCAGCCTCACCTACCCACTGTCACGTGTCTTCATCCCATGGGGCCAGTGTCTTGTGTCCATTGGTTGTGCTTATATGCAAGCATACAAGTCCTTTGGTTAATCTCTTTCTTTCCCCCCTCCCCAACACCCTCAGCCTTCCTGCTGTAACTTGACAGTTTGTTTGATACTTTATTGCCTTTGTGTCTATCTTTTTATTCATCAGATTATAATGTTCTTTATTTTCCATAAAGGAATGAGATCCTGTGGTATTTTTCCTTCATTGCCGGGCTTATTTAATTTAGCATAATGCTCTCCAGGTCCATCCCTGCTGCTGCAATTGGTAAGAATTCCTTCTTTTTTATAGCAGCAGAGTGTTCCATTGTGTAGATGTACCATTGTTTTCTAATCCACTCATCTGCTGATGGGCACTTAGGCTGCTTTCAAATCTTAGCTGTGGTGAATTGTGCTGCTATGAACATAGAGGTGCATCTTTTCTGATTGGTGTTTCTAATTTCTGGAGATATATTCCTAGAAGTGGGATCACTGGGTCAAATAGAAATTTCATTTTTAGTTTTTGGAGGAAACTAAATACTGTTCTCCACAGTGGCTGTACCAGTCTGCATTCCCACCAGCAATATATGAGGGTTCCTTTTTCTCCTCATCCTCACCAGCACTTGTCGTTTGTTGATTTGTTGATGATTGCCATTCTGACAAGTGTGAGATGGTATCACATTGTTGTTTTGATTTGCATCTCTCAGATAATTATTGACTTTGAGCAGGTTTATATATGTCTCTTGGCATTCCTTCTGTCTTCTTTCAAAAAGATTCTATTTAGATCCGTTTCCCATTTTTCATTGGATCATTGATCTTCCTTTTATTAAATTGTATGAGTTCCCTGTAGATGTTGGAGATTAAACCTTTATCAGTGATAACATTTGCAAATACATTCTCTTATACAGTGGGCTTTCTTGTTGTTTTGTTGATGTGTTTTTTTTTTTGTTTTTTGTTTTGTTTGTTTTTTTGCTGTGCAAAAGCTTTTTATTTTGATGTAGTCCCATTTGTTTATTTTTTCTTTAGTTTCCATTGCCCTAGATGCAGTATCTGAAGAAATTGCTTTGGCATATGTCTGAGATTTCGCTGCTTGAGGATTCCTCTAGTATATTTATGGTTTCTCATCTTATGTTTAAGTCCTTTATCTATTTGGAGTTTACTTTTCTGTATGATGTAAGTTGGTGGTCTAGTTTCATTTTTTTGCATGTATCTGTCCAATATTTTCAGCATCATGTATTGAAGAGACTGTCTTGACTCCATTGTTTGTTCATGCCTCCTTTGTCAAATATTAATTGAACATACTAGTTGGGGTTGATATTTGGGTTCTTCATTCTGTTCCATTGATCTATATGCCTGTTTTTTTTATTGTGTTACATGTATACATATCTCCCCATTGCCCCCCTCCCTCCCAGGCATACTCCAACCTCCCAGTGTCTATGTTCATTAGTTATGCTTATATGCATGCATACAAGTCCTTTGATTGATCTCTTATCTACCCCACCTCACCTTAATCTTCCTGCTGTAATTTGACAGTCTGTTTGATGCTTTACTGCCTCTGTATCTATCCTTTTATTCATCAGTTTACAATGTTCTTTATTATCCACAAATGAGTGAGATCATGTGGTGCTTCTCCTTCACTGACTGGCTTATTTCACTAAGCATAAGGCTCTCCAGTTCCACCCAGGTTGCTGCAAATGGTAAGAGTTCCTTCTTTTTAATGGAAGCATAGAATTCCATTGGGTAGATGTACCATAGTTTTCTGACCCACTCATCTGCTAACGGGCACCTAGGCTTTTTCCAAATTGTAACTATTGTAGGGGTGCATAAATCCTTTCTGATTGGTGTTTATGATTTCTTAAGATATATTCCTAAGAGTGGGATACTGGATCAAATGGGAGATCCATTTTTAGCTTTTTGAGGAAACTTCATACTGTTCTCCACAGTGGCTGCACCAGTCTGCATTCCCACCAACAGTGCACAAGGGTTCCTTTTTCTAGACATCTTCACCAACACTTGTCATTTGTTGATTTGTTGATGATTGCCATTCTGACCGGTGTAATATGGTATCACATTGTCATTTTGATTTGCATCTCTCGGATAATTAGTGACTTTGAACATGTTTTCATGTGCCTCTTGGCCTTTCTTCTATCATCTTTCAAAAGGGTTCTATTTAGGTCCATTGCACATTTTTTATTGGATCATTTATCTTCCTTTTATTAAGTTGTATAAGTTGGCTGTAGATGTTTGAGATTAAACCTTTACCAATGATAACATTTGCAAATATGTTCTCCCATACAGTGGTCTTTCTTGTTGTTTTGTTGATGGTTTCTTTTGCTGTGCAAAAGCTTTTTATTTTGATGTAGTCCCATTTGTTTATTTTTTCTTTAGCTTCCATTGCCTTTGGAGCAGTATCAGTGAAGAAGTTCTTTCGGCATATGTCTGAGATTGTGCTGCCAGATATCAAGCTATATTACAAAGCAACTGTTTTCAAAACAGCCTGGTACTGGCACAAGAATAGACATATAGACAATGAAATAGAATAGAGAACCTAGATATCCACCCAACCACTATACTCAACTAATATTTGACAAAGGAGGTATGAACATACATTGGAGCCAAGATAGCCTCTTCAATAAATGAAGTGGGGTAAATTGGACAGATACATGCAAAAAAAAAATGAAACTGGACCACCAACTTACACCAAATACAAAAATAAACTCAAAATGTATATAGGATTTTAACATTTGAAGGGAAACCATAAAAATACTATATGCCTGTTCTTGTGCCTGTACCAATCTGTTTTGAGAATAGTGGCTTTGGAATATAGCTTGAAATCTGATATTGAGATCCCACCTACTTTGTTTTTCTTTCTCAGTATTGTTGTGGCTATTTGGGGTCTTTTTTAGTATTCCAGGTGAACTTTTGGAGGGATCTTTCTAGGTCTGTGAAATATGCCATTGGTATATTAATGGGGAGTGCATTGAATCTATAGGTTGCTTTGGGTAGTATGGTCATTTTAATGATGTTGATTCTACCAATCCATGAACCTAGTATGTTCTTCCATTTGTTTATGTCTTCTTCTATCTCTTTTTCCAATGTCCTGTAGTTTTCTGCATGTAGATCTTTTACGTCCTTAGTTAAGTTTATTGCTAGGTATCTTAATTTTTCTTGGGGCGATGGAAAATGGGATTGCTTTTTAAATCTCTCTTTCTGAAAGTTCACTATTGGTATATAGAAATGCCATAGATTTCTTGGCATTAATTTTGTATCCTGCTACATTGTCGAATTCACTTAAAGTCTAATAGTTTTTAATGGAGTCTTTTTTTTTTTTTTTTTTACGTACAATATCATGACATCTGAAAATATAAGGACAGTTTTAATCTTTCTTTTTTCAATTTGTATGCCTTATATTTATTCTTCTTATCTCATTACAATGGCAAAAACTTCCAGTACTATGTCGAACAGGAGTGGTGAGAGTGGGCATCCCTGTGTTGTTCCTGTTCATAGAGAAAATGGTCTTAATTTTTAGCCATTGAGTATGATATTGGCTGTGGGTTTATAATATATGGCTTTTATTATGTTAAAGTATAATCCTTCTATTCCCACCTTGCTGAGAGTTTTTATAAAAAAATGGGTGTTGGATTTTGTTAAATGCTTTTTCTGCATCAATTTATATGACTGTGATTTTTATCTCTCAATTTGTTTATGTGATGTATCACGTTTATTAACTTGTGGATATTGTATCATCCTTGCATTCCTGGGATAAATAATACTATGATCTTTCTGATGTACTGTTGAATCCAATTTGCTAGAATTTTGTTGAAGATTTTGGCATCTATGTTCATGAGGGATACTGTCCTGTAATTCTCTTTCATTATGTTGTCTTTATCTGGTTTTGGTATTAGGGTGATGCTGGCTTCATAGCAGAAGCTTGAAAGTGTTTCTTCTTGAATTTTTTGGAATAGTGTGAGAAGGATAGGTTTAATTTCTTCCTTGAATGTCTGGTAAAACTCCCTTGTGAAACTGTCTGACCCAGGGCTCTTGTTTGCTGAAAGCTTTTTGATGACTGCTTCAATTTCTTCTGTAGTTAGGCCTATTAAGATGTTTAGATTCTTCCTGATTAAGTTTTGGAAGGTTGTATTTTTCTAGGAATATGTCCATTTCTTCCAGGTTGTCCAGTTTGTTGGAATAGAGTTGTTCATATTATTTTGTAACAATCCTTTATATTTTTGTGGGGTCTGCTGTTATTTCTCCTCTTTCATTTCTGATTTTGTTTATTCAGATACTCTCTCTATGTTTCTTGGTGAGCCTAGCTACAGGTTAATCAATCTTGTTTATCCTTTCACAGAACCAGCTCTTGGTTTTGTTCATCTTTTGTATTGCATTTTTTTTGTCACTATGTTGTTTATTTCCACTCTGATTTTTATTCTTCCCTTTCTTCTGTGTACATTGGGCTTTTCTTGTTGCTCTTGTTCTAACTCTTTGAGTTGTAAAGTTAGGTAATTTATTATCATTGTTTCTTTTTTTTTTTTGCAGTAGGCTTGTAGAGCTATGAACTTCCATCTCAAGACTGTTTTCTCAGTGTTCCATAGATTTGGATGGTTGTGTTTTCATTGTCCTTTGTTGCCATGATGTTTTTTTTTTTTTATTTCTTCTTTGATCTCTCTGGTAACCCAGTCATTTTGTAATAGCATGCTATTTAGTCTCCATGTGTTTAATTTTTTTGGATTGTTTTTATTGTAGTTGATTTCCAGTTTTGTGCCATTGTGATCTGAGAAGATGCTTGATATGATTTCTATCTTCTTGAATTTGAAGAGACTTTGCCTATGACCCAAAATATGGTCTATCTTTGCAAATGACATATATACACTTGAGAAGAATGTATTTTCTGTGGCATTGGGATGAAATGTTTTGAAGATGTCAATTAATACCATCTGGTCTAGTTAGTCATTTGGATTGATGTTTCTTTACTGATTTTTTTGTGTAGAGGATTTGTCCAGTGGTGATAGTGGGGTATTAAAGTTCCCTACTATGATTGTTTTGCTGTCAATCTCTCCCTTCATATCCTCCAGAAGTTTTTTTTTTTATTTATTTGGGTACTCTTGTATTGAGTGCATATATGTTTACCAGAATTATTTCTTCTTATTAGATTGTGCCCTTTAGTATTATGAAGTGGCTTTCCTTGTGTCTTTTTATGTCCTTCACTTTGAGATCTAATTGGACAGATATAAGTATTCCTTCCCCAGCTTTTTCTTTTCATTTCCATTCATTTGAAAAACCTTTTTATTCATTCCTTCACCATCAGTCTGTGTGTGACTTTTTTTCTGAGGTGGGTTTTCTGTAGACAGCAGACATATGCATCATGTTTTCTTACCCACTCATTTACCCTATGTCTTTTGATTGGGGCATTTAATCCATTTACATATTGATAGGTACTTGTTTGTCACCATTTTTATTATTTACCCCTGTGTTCATTCTTCACATCCTATTTCTTCTTTTTATAGCATACCCTTCAGCATTTCTTGTAATGCTGGTTTGGTGGTAATAAAATTCCTTAGTCATTTTTTGTCTGTGAAGATCCTGATTCCACCTTCAATTTTGAATGATAGCCTTGTTGGGTATAGTATTCTTGGATTCATTCCCTTGCTTTGCATCATTTTCATTCCCTTCTGGCCTATTGTGTTTCTGTTGAGAAATCAGTTGATATTCTAATAGGAGATCCCTTGGTAGGTAACTTTCTGTCTTTCTCTGGCAGCCTTTAAGGTTCTTATTTTATCATTGGTCTTCACCAATTTAATTATGATGTTTCTTGTATCAGTCTTTTGGGGTTTCACTTGTTTGGGACTCTATGTACTTCTTGGACTTGCATAGTTTTTCCTTGCCAATATCAGGAAAATTTTCTGTCATTATTTCTTCAAACAGGTTTTCTGTTCCTTGTTTTTCTTTTTCTCCTTCTGGTATCCTTATTATGGCAATGTTGTTTGTTTTGTGTTGTCCCAAAACTCCCTTAGGCTCTTCTCTTGCTTATTAAATCTTCTTTCCAGTTGCTGTTGGGGTTTCTGTGTTTTTTCCTACCTTATATTGTAATTCAATAATGTGATCCTCAGCCTCTTCTAGTCTACTATTTAAGCCTTCCATTGTGTTCTTTATTGCCACTATGTTGTTTTTCATCTGCTCTTGGTTCATATTCATGTTGGTGACATTCTCATTCAACTCTTTATAGTTCTTATTGAGTTGTGTGTATTTGTCATTGAGTTGTTTGTATTTGTTATCAGCTGTTTAACCACACTTATAATCATTACACTGTATTATTTATCTGATATGGTGCTAGCCTCAATTTTGTTTAATTCCCTTTCTGGTGATTCCTCTTTTTCTTTCCTTTGGGGATTGCTTTTTTTTGTCTTCCCATGTTTTGGTGTAACATTTTAATTGTAAGTTAGATTGGTATGATACTCAGGTTTTGGGATGATGCTACTGGTGTGATCTCTTATGTCTCCTGGGCTTGGTAATGTAGTGTGGATCCCTACTTGAGCTATTTGGGTTCTCTTGATGTAGGCCTGTGAGTTGGAAAGGCACAACTGTGTTGTGTAGAAGTGACCAGCCATGGAGGGGAGTGTTCCAAATTTTGCTGTCTTTCACTCTTGACTAAAATCTCATGTGCCCAGTGGGGACTCACAATAGAACCCATGAACTGTTTGTTGGAATGATGGGTCTCAGAAGGCCTACAGTCTGGAAAGGCATGACTGTGGTGTCCAAAGTTCTGTAACTGTGGGGTGGGCAGACTCAGCTTTTGCTGCTGCACCTGTGGTGGAAATGCACCATGCCCAGTGGCAGATCACAGGGGCACCCATGGTGTGTTTGCTAGTGAGAGGCATTGAAGTACTTTGATGGGCCCTGGCACTGAGGCTGCCTAATTATGGCATTTGTGTGCAGGTATCCAGGATTAGTGAATTCAGAATTTTTACTTTCAGAGGGAGTGTGTCCCTGTTTGTCCATACCCGGCAAGGACTCACAGCAGCTCCCACAAGTGCCCTGTGGATAAATGGGCTCAGAATGCCTGTCCTTTGGAAATACGTGCACAAACCGGGGTTGTGTTTACCTGCACAGAGGTCTGACGCACTTTGATGGGCTCTGGCACTGAAGTTAAGCAGTTGGGATATATGTGTGCAGTTATTCAGGAGTAAGTTCAGAATTTCTACTGTAGGGCAGCGCAACCTTGCCTGTACAGAATCACACCCAGCAGGGGCTCAAAGTAGCTCTCCAGAGAACCATGTGCAAACGCCTGCCCTTTGGAAATATGCACATCTGTGGCAGTACGTTTGCTGGCACAGACGTCTGACACACTTTGAGGGGCCCTGGCACTGAAGTTACACTGCCGGGGTATCTGTGCAAGTGTCCTGGATGAGTGAATTCAGAATTTCTATTTGTCCAATATCACACCTAGCCAGGACTCACAGCAGCTCCTATAAGTGCTCTGTAAATATATGGACTCAGGGTGACTGCCCTTTGGAAATGTGCACATATGTGGCAGTGAGTTTGTCAGCATAGAGCTCTCACACACTGTGAGGGGCCCTAATGCTGAAGTCACACAGCTGGGATGTGTGCAGGCAGTTATTCAGGCAAAGGAAATTCAGAATTTCTACTACTGGGCAGCGCACCCTTGTTTATACAGAATCACACCAGCGGGGGCTCCCAGTGGCTCTCAGGTACTGCCTCCAGAGTGGTGTGCCTTGGATGCCTGTAAGGCTGGAAAGACGTGAAAGAAAGTGCTTTCTGGAGTTCTGCCGCTGAGGAGGGGGAGGTTGCACTTACACTGCTGAGCAGTGCACCTTTGGAGGTGTAGGTCCCAGTGTCCGTGGGTCTGCAGGTGGGGCAGCAGGATTTTGGCTGGAGTGGCTTCTGGGTCGCAGGCAGTGTCAAAGTCCTTACTAGGTGGTGGTCCTGATGAGTTTCTGGAAGAGGCTGTTCTCCACTTCAAAATCCTATGGGCTCCATGACGGAGTCCTGCAGTCCTGGGAGTGCCTAAAGCAGTGGTAGTCTCTCCTTGCCCAAGAGAGCCAGGTCTCCCAGCCCCTGCTGTTCTGTGAAATTTAATTTTCCCTTACTTACACATCCACATACTCTCCTTTCATATCTTCACTTACTCACTTCCTCTCCCTCATCTCTGTCCTGCCAGCCACCATCTTTTTTTCCTATTAAGCACTTTTAAAATGTTATTACTTTACTTCTGAATTTTGATGAGAAAGACATTATTTTCAGTTGTTTGTTTTTTTCTCCAACAGGTAATGTGTCACTTTTATCTAAATGGTAACAAGATTTTTTCTTTGTCTTTTGTTTTTTAGTATTTGAATTTAAAGAATTTAAGCAAAATTTTAGTTTAGTTTTATTTTTATGTGTTAAGCTTACTGAATATTTTAATTTAGATCCCTCATCAAGTTTGAGGTGTTTTCAGTCATTTATTCTTCAAGTATTCTTTGGCACATCAATTGTTTTCTCCTCTATTCTGTGAAATTAATTATACAATGTCAAAGTTCCTTAGATTTATTTATTTAATATGTTTTCTTTCTCTTCTTGGGATTATAACATTCCTATTGACCTACCATCTCAAACTGTTTCCCCTCATTTTCATTCTGTTATTTAAACTCTTCCTGTTATTGTTATTATTGATTAAGAAATTGTATTTTTCAGTACAAAATTTTCTATTTGCTTCATTTTTATTTATCTACTAAGAACTTCAACTTTTCAAAAAATGTTTTTTACAAATATCTCAACATTATTTCATGAAGCATAGATTGTATAACTGCTTTAAAGTTACCGTCTAATTATCATGGGCTGAATGATATTCCTCTAAACTCGTATGTTGAAACCTTAACCCCCAAAGTAACTTGGAATGGAGCTGGGGCCATTGGGATGTTACAGAGATTAAATGAGGTCATAAGGACAGTGTCCAAATCTGATAGAACTGCTGTCCAGATAACAGAAAGAAACATCAGCTATCTCTGTCACTCTGCATATAGAAGAAAAGCCATGTCAGAACACAGTGAGATGTCACTGACCTTGACAATACCTTGGTCTTGGACTTGTGGCCTCCAGAACTGTGAAAAAGATAATAAACCTCCATTGCTTAAGCAACACAGGCTGTTATGACAGCCCTAGCAGACTGATACAGACTGATACAGACTGATACTGGTAATTCCACATTTGCATTATCTCAAGGTCACCCTCTGTAGATTAACGTTCCTCCTGAAAACTTGTCAAATGTCCCTGTTTTTTTGTGTGTCAAAAAGTTTTATAATGCATTCTGAAGATTTTTGAATATCATGCTGTGTAGGCTCTGAAACTTTTAAAAGTACTGTAGAGAATTTCATCTTTCAATAGCATCTTGAGAATTTCAAGGTTCAATATACTTAGGATTGGTGAATATGTTGAAAGAAGGGTAAATAAGTTAACTTGTCTTAATGTTAATATTACAAAATAAGGGTAAAACTTTGATCCATATTGTATAATTTTATTTGAAGTAGGTAAGTATAGTTGACTAATATTTTAGAAAGCAAAGACTCCTCCTCTTGCCAAGTCTACCTTTCCTTCTGTTACTGGAATTTGATACATTGCAGTGAAAGGAAGTATCAGTGATTTGAGTGAAATCCACTCTATAATGATTTTACAAAAACAGTTGTTTTGACTAATTACTTAGTGCTTTCTACATGTGTTCAGTGAGGAATATGTACAATTCCTATGCATTTTAGAAATAACTCCCCTTTTGTGTAAATAACATAAATGTGCTTCTCAAAAAATGTTTAATTCTGTTATTAGTAGCAGAAAAATGTTTATGATATGAATATGATATTCATATATATATATATATATAACTAGAGCCCTGGTGCATGAAATTAGTGCACGGGCTGGGAGGGTTCCTCAGCCTGGCCTGCACCTCTCACAATCTGGGACATCCCTCTCACAATCCAGGACCACTGGCCCTAACTGCTCACCTGCCTACCTGCCTGATCACCTCTAAAAACTTATCTGCCTGCCTGAATGCCCCTAATTGCCTCTGCCTCAGCTCTGCCTATCAGAACTTCATCTGGAAGGACATCCAGAATGATGTTCAGAAGGTTGTTAGGTTGTCTTGTCTAATTTGCATATTTCACTTTTATTATTATAGATAGAAAATATTTAAAAATCATTTAGGCAGTGAAAAAATCAATTCTCATAACAGAATAGCTGGTAAGAAATATATTTAAATTTTATATTTATTTTATGTCATTAAATTATATAGAAAATAAGTATATTGATAAAAAAGCTTTGGTCTATAAGAAGTATTTCAAACCATGGTTATTCCAACTAATCACTAGAATTTACATATTTTTCCATGGATATAGGTTTTGTTTTCAAATTCAGTTCTCTACTTATGTGGTATCTATTATTACATATCAAAATCTTAGCATTAGCCATATAGTTATAAGAATAAAGTCCAGTAAACTGCAACAGATTATTTTGCTTGTAGATAATGTAAATTAATAATAAATAGGACAAGAGCAAGCATTTTAACAGTTGCACAGATTTCCTAGCATGCCTGATTACAGTACATTAACAGAACATCACATTGCAAATGCTGATTTACAATGGTTTAAAGACCAAATTGGCTATGCCAGTGAAGATCCAGGCAGAGGAAAGCCTATATGTACATTCAAAGTGGTTTAGCAATAACCAGAGTTGTGTGTGTGTGTGTGTGTGTGTGTGTGTGTGTGTGTGTAACAAAATGGGCAATCTACTTCCATAGAATTCCGTGAGCCTTTGGAATGCAAATTTCAACTGTCAAATCTTAATTAAAAAGTACCAGTCAGCACTATTTAGAAATTGGAAGAGAACTAAGTGGTGGGTTGTTGGAAAATGTGCAACTCGCCTTCTAAATAGAGTAGGTATGCTGACAGGTATATAATTAACATCACATCAAGTGAAGGACAGGAAGCCCACTCTAGTTCCTTTAAGGGAGGAGCTTCAGCAATTTTCAAGGCAGGGGAAAAGGTTCTTCAGTCAGAATTAATTTATAATTCCTTTTATTTCTAAAGAGAATTTACTTTTTTTGTATTGAACTTCCCTGAACCTTAGAAAGCAGTGACATTTGCAGAGTTGAGGGTTTATTCTAAGAGGTTAATGTTAACATAAGTGTATTATTAGAACACTTTCCAAGTTTTACTGGACTTCTGTCTATGGTCACTGCACTTATCAAGTCAACTTTTTTTTTTCTACATTGTTTTTCTCATATATTAGAAGGCAAATTAGGCAGCTGTCATTTGGAAGAAAGAGAGAGTTCATATCTTAGTATTCTTTCCTATGGAAATAACTTGGAACACTTAAAATTCTCAAAGAGCTAGTACACACTTTGGGCAGTGAGATGAGTAAGAGGAAAGGCTCGTTCTGTTTTGGAGAGGTCAGTAGAAAATTACCTTGTTCATGGTTTCTATTAGCATTGTGTGCTAGTGGGAAATTTTCTAATGAGAATAATCTTGAGGAAAAAAAAGATGTCATTGGAATAATATCAATGGTTAATCCACCACAAGAAGCAAGATCGAAATTACTTCTGAAAGAAGTTTTGTCATTTATCTCATGGATGGGACACTAGAAAGGGATTGGGAAAACCATTCCACTTTACAAAAAAATGTAGGGATTTCACAGGCCTGTGGGAAGGAGATGTATTTATACTCTTTTATAACATGAACACCTATTTGTCCTGACACAGTGGAAATTTGGGGTCCTTGTATGGTAGAAAGATCAATAAACATCTGTTTTAGGGTGCTGCCTTCTCATTTTACTAGGTGTCTATATGTGGTAAAGACAGAGACAATGGAGAGGTGGCACTTAGATATAGAAAGTGTCAGTTTCTGATAACTTAGGTCATAGCAAATGAAGATAAACCTTTCTCATAGGGTAGATTCTATCAATTCAGCACATTCTGGAATTGGCAGTTAGTCAGCCACCCACCAACATGGAATTCCTCACTCTTGATAACAATTATACTTATTGAACTGGGATTTGAAACATAAAAATAAAACAAAACGTAAACAATAACAAAGACAACTGGCCCACTTTTCTTCCTGTTTCTCTTGCATTTGTTAAAATTAGAGCTCTAAAGTAGAGCAAATAATGAATGACTCTTCCTTATTTTACGCACTTACTGTGGACAGTGATGGAGGAAAACAATCAGAATGTGCCACCTCCAGCTGTTAATTCCTGCACACTTCATTAATTACTAAGAGTTCAGAGAAGCAGAATACTTAATTAGCTTTTCAAATGCAAAAAATAACATCCAGCCAATGTGCGAATGTACATCATAGTTATAGAATGTATGTTTCAACAGGAACCCTATAGGTAGTAAAATGTGCAGGAAAGCAAAAATCTTGACAAAAGAAAGCTCATGTGTAGAGTTGGCAATGAGACCTAAAACTAAAAAACTCATCTACAACAAAGAGCTATGGCTAGTCAAATATGACTTGATTTTGGATAACCATTGAGTTTGCTCATGCCATGAGTCTGCGGGTGGCCAGTGTCTCACATATCCTGGATGTCCATCAGTGCTATCTTTGGAACCACCAGGCATTCCCCATGCTCTTTCTGCAGCAGAGATGTTAAATAAGACAATGGACCAGGTAGCTCACTTGGTCATTCTTTTCAATATTGGTCAAGATCGCTGACTCCCAGGAAAATAATTATTCTTTAGAGGACAGGGAACTTAGTGGAAAAGGAGTGTGCTTAAGCTTTTGTGTTCAGAAAATGGTCTTGGGTATATTTGATACATCTCACACATTTCCTTGTGAACAGTTTTGCAAAGCTTCATGAGGTAGATAGTTCTTTCAATCAGCCATTCATTAAGTTAATCTCTCCATCATTGATTCATTCAACAAATGCTTACTAAATTTTATATGTGTGTCAGGAACTATGCTTGGTTCTGGTGAAAATAATGCAAGAAGAAACGATGATCCTTGTTCTCAGAGATCTTAGAATTTGAAGGGAGGAGGGTAAAATAGCACTGTTACATAGGGAATCCCAGGCAATAGGTACAGAATACTCTGAGAACAGGGTGTGTGTGTAGCTTATTACTGAGATTAGTGGTGCTAGGGTGGGTTTTAGAAGATTACATTAGAGCCTGAGGAAAAAGCAATAAAAAGCTATTCCAGATGTAGGCAGGAGAGGAGTGGTCCAGGAGATGCAAATAGCATTTTTAAAAGCCTGAACAAGAAAGGGAAGATGACATGAAGGTGAAAGGGAAGTTCATAGTCAGTAGAGTCAAATTGAGCTGATTATTAAATATATCCTGAATGAAACTAAGACAACTTACCATGTAAAATGATAATAAAAGCAGCCTAATATCATCCTAAAACATCTTGAAAAATGTTTGACATCTTTATAGAATGTCTCCTGTGGCCTGCTGAATAGGGCATATATAAATCCTGTCATGCATTTAAACTTTTAAAATTCCTCTTGACCTATTTCTTTGCCCTAATCCATCTTTCCTTTCTTTTCTCTAAAAACTTTTACCTGCTTCTCTTGCCAACTTACATCAATAACTTCTGCCTTCCTGAACTTTCTGCCAGAAAAACTGGGTTAGGAAAATAGATATACCTATAATAAGTATTCTAAATAGATTCATTCTGGTACCAGAATCTGAGGGAAATACACAGGTTACAGGTACCAAACCTTCCTTCCCCTGCTTTCAAAATTCCCATATACCTTTTGACTTTGCCAAAGGCTAACTAATAGTCTTATATTGACCACAAACCTTACCAATAACCTAAACAGTTGATTAATATGTATTTTATATGTTATAGATATTCTATACTACTGTATCCTTACAATAAAGCAAGGTAGGAAAGGACAATTTGGGAAATAAATTCTAACTTCCTTCAATATTTAATTCCTAATGGTTTTAAAATGTGGATAAAAAATCTACTTGTTTTTCCTTTTAGTTTATGTTTATTGTTGAAAGTATTACAAATATCCTTCCCATTGTCCCTTTCTGGCCTGCCCTCACCCCCTATCCTATGCCTTCACCACAGTATTGTCTGTGTCCCTGGATTATGAAGCTAGGCATATATGTTCTTTGGTATGTGCCAACATTGGGCATATATGAACTCATACTCCTATGAAGTAAGCATAGTTATTCTTATATTAGGATAAATAGGATTCTTAAAGGTAAGGTGCCATGACTAAATAATCCCAGTATTCAGAAGAGAGTTCTGGCCAAGACTGGTTTGGTGCAGTGGATAGAGCATTGGCCTGGAAACTGAAAGGTCCCAAGTTCCATTCTGGTTGGGGGCATGTACCTTGCTTGTGGGCACAACTCCAGTAGAGGGCGTGCAGGAGGCGGCTGATTGATGTCTCTATCTCATGGATGTTTCTAACTCTATCCCTCTCCCTTTCTATCTGTAAAAAATCAATAAAATATATTTATTAAAAAAAAGAGAGAGTTCTGTATTTAAACTCCAAATGGCATAGTCTTCTTTTCTTCCATTATCATATTTGTTTTCTATATTAGTATAAAAAATAGGTAGCTTCTATTAGTGATACCTGAGACATAATTGGTACAGTTCCTAGCCTCAGAAAAATGAGGGTACATTAATTACTTCTCAAAACATTGATTTCTAGAGGAGTCCTTGTAAACTCTGACAGTCCTATCTAATAAGAAAGGAATATGCAAATTGACTGCCATGCCCTCAAAGATGTCTTTCCCACAGCCACAAAATGGCAGCACCCAGTCCCTTCAGCCCTGCCAGGGATTGCCCCCAGGCAGGCCCAGCCACTCCTCATTCTTGCCTCCAGAGTCCGCCAGACTCCTCAGCCCCAAGCCACCCATGACCAGTCTGAGGCACAGGTAACCAGGGCCAGACAAGGCTTGCACTGCTGGCAGTGGCAGCAGCAGAGGTGTAATGGGGTGTTGCCTTGCCCTGATCGCCAGGTCACCTCCTGCCCCTGAGGGCTGCCAGACTGTGAGAGGTGGCAGGCCTGGCTGAGGGACCCTCCTTCAGGCCTGAGCCTCTAATAATTACATAAAAGTAATTGGTTGATTTAGTCCTGAACTTTGGAATAAAATATTAAAAATACAAAAGCTTGTGTAGGATCTTTATAATTCATTGGGGAAAGTGAAATGCCTTTTCTAAAGTTTTCTTATCCAGCCATTATGGTTCAGTGGTTGAGCATTAACCTGTGAACCAGGAGGTCATGGTTCCATTTCTGGTCAGGACATATTCCCAGGTTTCAGGTTCAATACCTAGTGGGGGGCATGCAGGAAGCAGCTAATCAATGATTTTCTCTTATCATTGACTAGAGGCCTGATAGATAAATATGCAAATTATATGTTACAGCATCATGTCATGACCAGATCAGCAGGCTACATCCCTGCCCTCTGCTCAGGCAGCTGTAAGGCCCAGGATAGGATAGGATACAATAGGAGGAAATAAGAAAGGAGAGGGAGAGGAAGGCATGCCTGCATGCCGACAGACCAAGAGGAGAAACAGAAATATAGAAAGGGAACAAAAAAAAGACGTAGGAATGGAAAAGGGAAGGAAACATAGGGCTGCACATGCGAGGGGTTGGTGACCCCGAGGGTGTGGGGGGGAGCAGGTGTGACTGGCAAGGGACAGGGCAGGAGCCCCACCCAGATGCTGGAGGAGGGCAGTGGCCCCTGGTATGGGCCATTGTCAGGGAGGTGCCCACAGGTCAAGGACTGAGTAGTGGATGGTCCAAGGCCTTCTGGGCAGAGTTGCTCCTGCTTTGCTATAGCAGCTGCATCTAGGCTGTGTGAATCTCGGCCCTCCCTCACTGAGCTGGACATCGCAGGCAGGGAGTGAAAACAGGATGGCAGCAGGGAGGCCTGGGAAAGAGGGGTGACAACCACCTGGCCAGTACTGAGCCCTGGGCTGAGGGTTAATGCCCCCTCCCCCAAACAGAAGTTTTAAGAAGGGAAGGAGGAAGGGAAGAACTTTATAGTCAGTAGAAAGCAGAATTAAAGAAGGAAAGAGGAAATATGAGTGAAATGTAGGAGCTATAATGAAAATAAAGTATAGTTGTGTACTGGAGACAGATTTTAAAAGCAGGAGTCAGAAAAGAAAAAAAAAAGATAAATGATAGGGAATGATTAGGCAGGTAGATAGATAGCTATTAAAAACAGTGGAAGTAAGTAGAGAAGAATGTATGAGAAAGGTAGGATGAGAGAGAAAGAGGGAGGGAAGAAATGTTTTAAAGGGGAGCTGGTAGAGCTTAAAGGGAGAATGGGAAGAAGGAAGAAATGGGGGAGGAAGCAAAGCAAGTCCAAGAGAGGAAATGAAAAAAAAAATTAAGGTGGGAAGAAAGGAAAAGGGGAGGGATAGAAGGGGTAAAGTTAAAGGGAAAAAAAGGAATGTGGGGAGGGAGGGAGGGTAGAAGAAAGATGGGAAGAAGGATGATGGAAGAGAGGTAGGAAATAAGGAAAAAGAAAAGTTTATAAATGATGAATTAGTAGATAAAAAGTGTTATATAAAGGAGAGAGAAAAATTTTATGAGAGGGAGAAGCCAATAAGGAAGTCAAATACAATGGTGTGTGAAGGGGATAAGATTTAAAATAAAAAGCCAGCCTTAACCGGTTTGGCTCAGTGGGTAGAGCATCTGCCTGTGGACTGAAAGGTCCAGGTTGGATTCCAGTCAAGGGCATATACATTGGTTGTGGGCACATTTCCAATAGGTGGTGTGCAGGAAGCAGCTGATCAATGTTTCTCTCTCATTCATGTTACTCTATCCCTCTCTTTTCCTCTCTGTAAAAAATCAATAAAGTATATATTTTTTAAAAAGCCAATAGGAGTGACCAGGCTGGCAGGGGAGGACAGTTAGGGGTGAGCAGGCCATCAGGGGAAGGCAGTTAGGGGGATCAGGCAGGCAGGTAGAGTGGTAAGGGCAGGCAGGCAGGTAAGCAGTTAGGAGCTAGAGGTCCCAGAATACAAGAGGAATGTCCAACTTCAGTTTAGGCCAATTTCTACAGGATCGGGCCTAAACTGGCAGTTGGACATCCCCCAAGGGCTCTCATATTTGAGAGGGTGCTGGTGTGGCTGAGAGAACCACCCCCGCCCTATGCACGAATTTCATGCACCAGGCCTCTAGTGTGTGTGTGTGTGTGTGTGTTAGAAACTATTCTTAAAATGTATATCCCATTTAAAACGTAACACTTCTCTTATTACTCAGGAAAATTTGACTCATAAATGGAAAAATAAGTATTAAATTACCATACCTTAAAGCACAAAACAAAGTGTCTATAAAATAATTAAATCACTGAATATATAAAAAACAATGAAATGTAGTGTAATTTTAGTATATTTGATCTTTACTATGCCAAACACTTTTGATAGTTAGAGAATTTTGAAAGTTAATGTAGCTTATTTCTAATGAAAATTGTGTATTGTATAAATAAGACACAATGGAAGGTATTTTTCTTACTTTCTTGAGCTCTGAGTGAGCAGTAATGTGCTGGCATGGAACACTGTCTCCCATCCTCCAGCCCCCTTCTCAAGAAAAAGAGGTTAACTCTCTAAGTAAATTTAAATGAAAGTACATGGATTCTGTTACACATGAAAGTCTCCGAGGAAATTACAGTTCTTAGTCTCAGCTATGCTAAGTTGCCTCTCCTGAGTAAAATAATAATAATAATAATATATTTACAAAGTCAATATATTTTCAAACACAGTCATTAAAGCAGTCATTAGTTTATGAAAGGCAGGTAATCATACAGGCAATCATGTTGCTATGTTTCTTAAATGAATGCTTAATATATTTTTGGCTTCTTGATCATTGGTCCCCCTTTGTTTTCTGGCTTCTATCAGAGATTCTGGAAGCACAGTAGGTTCTTAATCAACATATCCTATGATGATAGTTTCCCAGTGTATAGCATGGAGCTTGTCATACAAATATTTGTAAATGTTTGGCCATTCCAGCCATCCTTAGTTTCTCACATTGACCTCAGGTATATTGCTTTACCTTGGTCTTTCTACCTTCTCTGTTTTTCAAGAGTATCTTCTTTCAATGTTCACTTCTAACTCACTTTTTTGAAGATTTCAGCTTTTCTTTGGTATTACTAGAGTTAATTCATTGTGATGTTTAAGCCTCTGCACTTCAACTTTCATGAGTCACTTTCAAAATCAAACAGAATTTTGCATTTGCAATATTGTTTTATTTTTCTTAAAGATGCCTTTTTCTCCCCCAAATTGATATGTCTTTCAGGTGAATCTGAAACACATGGATCTGTCCATAGTTTTACATATATGTATATATTTTTTCTTTTTTTCTATGTGTGTTATGCCCTGCTAGTGTTCACTCATTTTCATATTTAGTATAATTAAAACCAGTTGTTCTTTCTTTAAACTAACACACCTGCTCCATGTCCCCAACTTACCTGTTTCTCTTAAGGGCTATGCAGTATTCTCAGTTATTCTAAGTGAAAAACTGAAAATAGCAATTTAGTACTCTTCATCCTCATTTCATACTTACAGTCCATGTGTCCTATCAATCTTCACTTAGCTCAGACCTTTTTATTTCTACTGATGCAATCCCAATCCAGATCCTTGGTACCAGATCCTCCTCCACTACTAACATTCTTGTCACTCTGTATTTTAACTTCTTATGTTTTAATAGGTCTGGCTTCTACCTGTGTTCTACTCCTACTATTTCACTACATCAGTCGCAGTTATTTCCTTTAAACAAACTTATTTTAACATACTTATTTCTTTTTTCCTCTTTTTTCTTTTTTTAATTTCTTTATTGATTAAGGTATTACATATGTGTCCTTATCCTCCCATTACCTGCCACCCCCAACCCTCCCACTCATGCCCTCACCCCCTGTTGTCTATGTATATTGGTTAGGCTTATATTGGTTAGAGTTGCATGCATACAAGTCCTTTGGTTGATCTCTCCCCGTTACCACTCCATCCCCTATCTTTCCTCTGAGGTTTGACAGTCTCATGGATGCTTCTCTATATCTGGATCTGTCCCCTGTCCATCAGTTTACATTGTTTATTATATTCCACAAATGAGTGAGATCATGTGGTATTTATCTTTCTCTGACTGGTTTATTTCACTTAGCATAATGCTCTCCAGTTCATCCATGCTGTTGCAAATGGTAATAATTTCTTATTTTTTACTGAGCATAATATTCCATTGTGTAAGTATACCACAGTTTTTTAATCCACTCATCTGCTAATGGGAACTTTTTCTCTGCATCCTCACCAGCACTTGTTGTTTGTTAATTTGTTGATGATAGTCATTCTGACAGGTGTGAGATGATACTACATTGTCATTTTTAAAAAATATATTTTATTGATTTTTTACAGAGAGGATGAGAGGGATAGAGAGCTATAAACATCAATGAGAGAAAAACGTTGATCAGCTGCCTCCTGCACACTCCCTACTGGGTATGTGCCTGCAACCAAGATACATGCCCTTGATTGGAATCAAACCTGGAACCCTTGAGTCTGCAGGCCGATGCTCTAACCATTGAACCAAACCCGTTAGGACTGCATTGTCATTTTGATTTGCATCTCTTGAATGATTAGTGACTTTGAGCCTGTTTTCATATGTCTCTTATCCTTCCTTCTGTCTTCTTTCAAAAAGATTTTATTTAGGTCCGTTGTCCATTTTTTGACTGGGTTATTTATCTTCTTTTTGTTGAGTTATATGAGTTTCCTGTAAATGTTGGAGATTAAACCCTTATCGGTAATAACATTGGCAAATATATTCTCTGATGCAGTGGACTTTTCTTGTTTTGATGATGGTTTCATTTGCTATGAAAAAGCTTTTTATTTTGATGTACTCCAATTTGTTTATTTTCTCTTTAGCTTCCATTGCCCAGGAGCAGTATCAGTGAAGAAATTGCTTTGGCATATGTCTGAGATTGTGATGCCTGTGGATTCCTCTAGTATTTTTATGGTTTCTCATCTATGTTTAAGTCCTTTATCCATTTTGAGTTTATTTTTGTGTATGATATTAACATACTTATTTCTTTAAAATATATTTATTTGCTTAAGACAGAATTATTTTTAAACATTTATTTGCATCAGAAATAATAGCTCTCATCTTCCTTTGAGCAAAGAGCAGACTTTAAAGTGTCTTATAAAACCCCTTTTGATCTTCACAATTCCCCTCCAATATCTCACTTTCTACTTCTCTTAAATCCTCTTATTCCAGCTGTGCTAGATTCATGTTTCTCCCATGAACTTTCTGGTACTCTTTGGCCTTAAGGTCTTTCCCCTGAATCCTTTCTCTGCCATGAACATGTTTCTCCGAGATACTCATATCACTCACTCCAGGTCTGAAGCAATAACCTTGAGTAGCTTACTGTGAGTTGTTTAAAATTGTAATTTTTCCAGCCATTTTCTATCCCATGCCCTTGCTTTCCTTTTGCTGTTTATTTTCTCCAAGTCACTTAACACCTGCTCACACACTGTGTATTTATTTTTCTATCTGTTTATCTGTCTTCTGCTGCTGGAAGGTAAGCTCAGTGAGATCATAGATTTTGCTCTGTTTTTTTTTTTTTTCAGTATTCTAATCTCCTCGGAAAGTGTCTGATGGAGAGTAGAACCTCAGCTGACTGCTGAATATATTAAATGTTTGCAACATTTAACATTTCCCTGCCTTACAGCTCTTTTTTTTCCCCCTCATCCACTGCCACTCCATGGTAAATTAATTGTCTTCTAGCTCAAATCTATTCATATAATTTTGCTTAATTTTTTCCAGAGTTTCAAATGTCTCATCACAAGTCCAACTTCTTGGCACACTGTACAAAACCCTCCCAAGCTTTCTTTCTAGGCTCAGTTTCTGTAACTCACCTATAATGCCTGATGCAAACCCCAATATTCCTACTTCCTGGTATTTTATTTTGTTCCTTTTCATCCCTCACCATTCATCCCTCACCTAAACCTGAGCATGGAAATGTTATTTGTACTTGATGGGGTCTATGTAACAAGCAATTGCATTAAAAAAACAACAAACTTTTACATCAGCTCACTATCAGTGTTCCTCCAAGAATAAGGATATATTTATTGGAAACTAGTTTCATACGAAATTGGTTATTTAGTAATTTTTTCAGGTCATAATGGCATTTGTTTCTTCTTGTAATTTTGCAACCCTTAGGCTCTGAATGCTGAATCACCAAATAAATGCTTTTATTCCCACCATGTTATAGCTGATAAAAATGAAGTGAAAATATTAAAACACTTATAAATAAAAATGTACAATGAATACTAGTAGTTTAAGTAATATATTTCTCCAAAAATTCTCAAGTACTTAGAAAAATCCTTTTACTACATTCAAACCAGCTGTGGGAGGTTCAACACCCAACCTATTTCTCTGTTGCTATTGGGAAATATAATTAGTTTCTCTGTTGCTATTGGGAAATATAAATTAGTTTTCAGAGGTAATACAATATTTAACTTTTCTATTAAAATTATTAAATAAATGCTCTCATTAAAAGTTTGAAAAGTTATTTACCAATAATTTTGTTTTCCTTAAAGCAAAGTTTAGTTTTGAAGGTTTTACAAAATCATTCTGAAGGAATTATTATTTTACTAATAATAACTGACAAGAAATTGAAGGAATTATTAGTTGGTATCCATGCTTATATTAAATTAATAAGATTTTAAAAATATTTTATAAGCTAGAATACTCTGGATCTCAGACAGATTTTGTATGACATGTGTATAATGCCGTTTTACTTTTAAATTGAATGTATAAAATCAAAAAGAAAAATCCTGACAAAAAAAAACAAAACACACACACACAAAATCACAGCTATTGAAGTTAAAGTGCTTTTGATAGTGAACTGATTTTTGAATCAGGTTTTGCAAGGTAAGTAGTTCAAGTTAACTTTTGGCTTGCATGAAATTACAGACCAGGTCATTTAACAATAAAGTAAACTTGAGAAAGTAAAGTTCAATCTAATATTCTAATAGCTAAGTCAAACTAATTTCTCAACTGATTCCATCAATTAGGCAAGAATTCCTCAGCAAAAGATAAGAAGGGAAGGCAGGAAAAAAAAGCAACCTGAAACCACTTGAACCCATAACTACATTTAAACTTAAACTTGGAGAATATTAACATCAAAATAGTCTAACTCACAATCACTTGGAGGCAGAGAAAGTGGGCTTACATTTGTTAAACTACTAGAAGAATATTTGATATATCATTAAGAACTGCACCAATGCCAGGTAAGTGAGGGAAAGCAGGCAAGGTGCACAACTTCAAAAAGAAAAAAGTAATCAGAGCGGTATGGTATGTGTGATGTCAGTACTACCTTTTTTTAAGCCCGAAATATCGAAAGTAAATCTCTAAACACCCAGAAAACAATAGCCTCACTAATATAGCTATATATGCTTATAAAATGTAAGTGATGTCCAATGGTGTTTCTGTTTTCAGAAGGACTATGCTGGTAGCATTGTGAAATGCAATCTGTGTTTTATGGGGGCAATAGTTGCAGCACTTAGTTGAGTGTCCCAGAAAAGTTAGTATTCGAACCTGTTTCAAGTTGGCTAGGATATGAACATCATCACATCGTTTGGCATGCTGGCTGAGCCAGTGCAAAGGAAGGTGGTGATAAATGGGAGTATGTCCAGTTGTGAGGAAGTGGCTAGTAGGGGGGCTGCAGGAGCTTGGCATGGGGTCAGGTTTTATTTTCCATCTTTATTAATCATCTCCATGGGGGGAATAAATTGCCTGCTAATGAAATTTGCAGAAAGCACTAAATTTTGAGGTGTTGCCAACATGGTTAACAAAGGAGAAATAAATATAAATGGACTTAAGCATGCTATTTATCATTTATTTGGATTTAATCAAAATTGTTCCGAGAATACATTTATAAGCAATTCCCACAAATTAAATTTTAGAGGGGGAAATCTCCATCACACAGCAAGACAAATGGGCTGATAGGAGGGTCGCCCTCTGTGTTCAGCGAGGCTAGAAGGAAAAGGATATATCATAGCAAAAATGCATTGGATAGAATGTCCTCTTTTCATTTGCATTGAGTGCCAATTTTAAAAAAATGGGAAAATTGCCAAGCCTTGAAAAATCTGTTTTAAGAATTTAGCTAAAACACATAGATTGAGAATAACACATATATTCTCATCTTCTTTTTCTTCCCTAGCATGCCCAGAAAACATCGCTTTCCCTGATATCCTCTTAGGGGAGAGAAGTGTTGTTTTTTTTGTTTTTCACTTTTTTTCTCTGTCTCATGTCAACACAGGGTCTGCAGATAAGATGGGGATTCATATTGCTTCCTATTGCTGTTTCAGTTTGACTCCCAATTTAACCTCCTATCAATTGGCCCCTTCCACTTTTTTCACTCTGTTACTTTATGATTTCCTTTTCATTTTATGTTGCTTAAACTCCACTTATCTGTCACTATATATCTATATATCTATATCTATATATCTATATCTATATCTATATCTATCTATCTATCTATCTATCTATCTATCTATATATATCTTAGTATAATTTTCAATTCATTTGCTCCTCTCTCCATTTGTTCTCTCTTTGTAAAGCCCTGACCTGATTAAGTCCAATTTTGTTCCACATGGGCACAAAGAAGCTGAATGTAGATGCTTACTGACTTATCCCACTTTACATTTATGGCCATAAAAACGAAGGATGCCCTGGACACTATTTAGTAATACTACTTTGCTGGCAATTCATCATCTTTATTCTAAAAAGGCTAGTTTATACTTCCTTCTGTCTTCTCAAACTTTATCCTTTTTTATGTCTTAATTTTCAGGAGAGCATGTGGCTTTATATTCCGTGGAGAAAATAAATGTGATCAGAAGAAAATCTCCCATCTTCTCGCCATCAAATGTATGAATCTACCTACAGTTGTTCCCATAAATTCTGATTTCCCTTCTTTTGGAAGAGTTAAACACTTCCCTCTGAGTTATTTCTTCTGGTATATATAATAAGTTTTGGCATGGCAAGTTTTATGTACATTCATCTCAAAATATTTTCTAATTTCTATTGTAATTTTTGGTAGTTCTTATATAGTGTGTTTTATAATTTCCATATACTTAAGAATTTCTTAACATTTTTGTTACTAATTTTTAATTTAATTTCACTACATTCAAGAATATTTTTTTACAATGTCAAGCCTTTTACATGTATTGAAGATCTTTTGTATGGCCTAGTGATCTATCTTGAGGAAGGTCCTTTGCACACTTGAGAAGAATCTTGATTCTACTATTTGGGGGGAGTGTTTTGCAAATATTTATTAGGTCTACTTGGCTTACACTGTTGTCAAGTCCTCTTCAGCAATGTTCATGTCCTGCCTAGTTCTTTTATCCATTATTGAAAGTGTGATATTAAAATCCCTAACTCTTGGGATTTGTCTATTGCTCTTCTCATTTCTCCCAGCTTTGCACTATTGCATGTTGGTGCTTTTTTATTAGGTATATATATGTTATAATTATTATGTCTTATTTATGGATTTACCCTAATTCATTATGAAATGTCTGTATTTCTAGTCACATCATTTTTTTTTAATTTTGATTTAAAGTCTATTTCTTCTGATATGACTATAGCCAGATCTCTTATGGTTGTTGTTTGTCCAAGTATCCTTTTTTCATTTCAATTTGTTTTATATTTCTGAATATATAATTTGTCTCCTATAGAGTGCATAGATTTGGGTATTATTGTTGTTTATTTGTTTTTATTTTGTATAACAATCTCCTCCTTTTGATTAATCCATTCACATTTAATATTCATATGGTTGAATTTATATCTGTTGTTTTGTCTTTTTGTATTAATATGTAGATATAAAAGTTTGTTCTTTTTATTCTTCATATTAAAGTTAACACATTACAGATATGATATTTTAGTTATATTTTCCACTTATGAATTCTATATATTTCATATTTGACTGTTTCTTATGACTTTTGCAATACTTCTCTGATCCATGCCACTAACATCTCTTAATTATTATTTATCTTAATACAACAACAGCTTTTTAATTGGTCATCTAAGTAGTCAAAGTTATATATTTTAGATCTTCATATATTTCTATTATGTTCAGAAGAAAAGAAAAACCCCTTTTACAATTCCTAGCCCTATATGTCTGTGTAGGTCTGCCTTCCCTAATTTCTAACCTACCCCATATTATTCCTCATGGCCTTCTTTGTTGGTTTGTTTGTTTGTTCCTTTCATTAGGACAATCATGAAATCTTTGCAATTACTGTACCCTTTGCCTGAAATATGTGACTCTATTTTTGATGCTGTTGTTATAGAATTGTTTTCTTAATTTTAATTTCATTTTCAGATTGTTCAATGCAAGAGTTTAGAAATGCAATTGATTTTTACATATTGACCTTGTACCCTGCAACCTTTGTGAATTAGTTCTAGGAAATTTTTAGTAGATTACCTTAGATTTTCTATCTACAAGATCATATCACCCGCAAATAGACACTTCTTACTTTCTGATCTGGCTGTCCTTTATTTCTTTTTCCTGCTTAATTGCCTTGGCCAGAACTGCCAGTACAATGTTGAGTAGAAGAGGCAAGAGTGGACATGCTTTTGTTTTCCGATTTTAGGAGAAAAACATCCAGTCTTTCACCAGTAAATAGGATATTAGTGTTGTTTTTTTTTAATTATTTTTACTATTTTAATTTTTTAAAAAGATTATTAGGATGACATTGATTAATAAGATTATATAGGCATCAGGTGTATTATTCTGTAATACATCATCTGTATATTGTGTTGTGTGTTCACTATCTCTAGTCATGATTCCTTCCATTATTATGTATCCACATTTACCTTCTCCAAACTCCCTGCATTCCCCTCTTCCTCTAGAGAATACTAGATCTTTTCATGGCTTACCTCCTAACTTCATTCTATTTTCTTTAAAGAACTCTCCCTTGATCTCACTATAATCCCTAAACCAGGTCAATATGATAAGTTTTTAATATTATTTAATAAAACTCATCACAATTGGACGTATTTTTATCATTATTTCTCCTTTGAAAATAAGCTATCTGTAGAATATGGATTTCTTTTGTTCACTGGTTTATTTCCTGCATGTAAAATATGTCTAGTATAAAGAGTAGGTCATCAATAATTTTTATTTAGTGAAGATATGAATAAATTATAAAAAATAAATAAAATAAACTGGGGAGTTGAAAAGAATCACAATAAGTTGAATAAGCATTTTTTTATATAGAAAAATTATGCATTGCTAATTTCTTTATTATATTTATATAATTTTGTATTTCAGTTATGAATAAGTGAAATAATTTAATTTGATACTGAACATAGTTCTTGGTGTCTTTGCTATCATTGATCACATTGTTATCTTTTTAAATATTTATTTTTAATCAGAGAGTGTTGGAGAGAAAGGCTTAATGGAATACCTTGGCTTGACTTTGACTGGAAAGGTATAAACAAACTACACCTGATTAAGGGAATTCAGAACTTGTTGTTTCTTACGTTATTTTACCTAATTTTTCATTACATTTATTTCCCAGAGCACTCTTATAGAATATATAAAGACAATTTCTGTTTTAAAAAGATTTTATACAGTTCTATATAGTTACATAATTATTGTTCTGTGTTGAATTTTTACTCCAACATCTCTTAGCAGACAAGGAAACAAAATTATAAGGTGATTTAGTGTTTACTTGAAAAGTTGATTGAGAATAATTATTTTACCTTTACAAATTAATTACAGCACTTCCTCTGATGAATTCATCACATATTTTTTGTAACATTTTTACTTCTCCACAAGGAATTGCGTTTGAAAGATGAAAGCAACATGACTAATGTTATAAAAGTTGAATTATTGACCAAAAAAAAAAAAAAAAAAGGTTGAAGCATTACAATGAAATAAGTAAATTTAAGTAGGTGTCCTGGTCTGTGAGGCTTTATCCTTATACCTGCTGTCTAAAGCTTGTTAATTTCCAGTGTTTTGCTTGGAAGCCATGTTGGTTGGGGTAAATTTTTTTGGGCCAGACACACTATATACTCAAATTTTCTTCAGAAATCTAACAAGAAATTGAAACAGCCCTGGCTGATGTGGCTTAGTTGGTTCAGCATTGTCCTAGTCACTGGGAAAGCTGCTGGTTCATTTCACAGGCAGAGCACATACCTGGATTCAGGCTCAATTCCCAGTTGGGATGAGTGCAGCAGATTAATATTTCTTCTCTTTTCTCTTTTCTCTCTCTTCTCTCTCTCTCTCTCCTTTTCTCTCTCCCTCTTTCACATCAGAAAAAAAGAAATTGAAATAGAAGAGAAAGGTATAAACTTGCCATTTAATTAGAATGGAAGAAATATAGCATGGAGAGAAAACATAGTATAGCAAAGTTGACCTCTTTAATTTAGAAATAGAAATAAACATAAATATATCTGTCTTCAAGTTTTTCTTATATAAAGATATTTTTATTTCATGAATTGTGAAATTTAGACAAATATTTTGTCTAAGAAAAAAGTGTAAAGAAATTAGTTCTTTACTCATACACTTTAACTTCCTACTGTCTCCACACATATTAGGTTTCTTTATTTTGAGTGACTTTTTACTCTTTCCTACTTCATTAGTCAAACCTTGCTCTCAGGAAAGGAGTTGACAAATAATTTTATTTGTCATAAGGTAAGAATAATAAATACTATCCTAACTATTGTTACCCATTTTCAGACAATATTACCTATCTTGGTCATCTTTATCATTCATGCAGGCTGTGTCCTCAAAATTTATTTCAACTGCGTACATCAGGCAAAACGTATAAATTGCTTAGTTGGTGCTGAGGAGATAACCTATTTCCTAATCTTGCACTAAAATACAAATAAGTTCCAAAGAAAGATGACATCTTTTTCCTGAGGTATTTTGGGTTTTTATTGAGAAAGAAGGCTGCATCCCTTTTAGATGATTGTCCCTGTGATAAGGAGATAGTAGAGACACATTTCAGGAGCTCATCATTCTTTCTGAACTTTGAAGAATGGACACTGCTCCTGTTGTTAGATTCAGTAGAATCCTATATAATAAAAGAGTAATGTGCAAATTGACCATACCTCATTACACCCACAAGCCACACCCACAGCCAATCAGGATCAAGTATGCAAATTAACACAACCAAGTTGGCTGCAGCCACGTAGAGAGTAGGAGGCTTGGGTTTACCTGGCAATGGAGAAAGTCAAGCTTTCCACCTTCCCTGATCTGCCTTGGCTCTGCTTAATGCTACAAAATTTCAATTATAGAAGATAAATAAATTCCAACAAAAATGGCTGTGGCCACAGAGCAAGCAGGAGGCTTGGCTCCATTCAAGGCTACAAAGATTCAGTTATAGAAGATAAATAAATCCCAGATAGCAGAACATCTACTTAGATCACTGGGGTGTGTGGCCAGCCTGCAAACTATCACAGGCCCCTCACCCAGGCCACCCCACACCCCAAGGGAACTCACACCCTGATCCTGGATACACTTCAGGGCAACCAGCTGGCCCTCACCTGTGCACCAGGCCTCTATCATATCTAACCCTATCTAATAAAAGAATATTATGCAAATTGACCATCACTTTAAAATACAAGATGACTGCCCCATGTGGTCAAAGATGATGGCCCCCATGTGCACACAAGATGGTCACCACAAGATGGCCAGCAGAGGAGGGCTGTTGGGAGGGAGCAGGTCTACAAGGAAGGGCAGTTGTGGGGGACCCAGGCCAGCAGGGGAGAGCAGTTAGGGGCAAACAGGCTGGCAGGGGAATGATTAGTGGATGATCAGGCTGGCAGGCAGAAGTATTTAGGGACAATCAGGAAGGCAGTCAGGTGAGCAGTTGGGAGCCAGCAGTCCTGGATTGTGAGAGGGATGTTTGATAGCCTGTTTAAGCTCTATCCTGCTGAGATTGGGCCTAAATGGGCAGTTGGACATCCCTCAAGAGGTCCCAGATTGAAGATGGTGCAAGCTGGGATGAGGGACACACCCTCCCATGCACAAATTGCATGCACCAGGCCTCTAGTCTATAACATATTCCTATGAATTTCTCTTGTGATTTCTTGATTAGTTTATATATGAAAGCCTGGTTTTCTTCTGTAGTTTGAAGCTCTCTGAGGATAGGAGTCATACTCACTATCTGTTTATCCTCCTTGACCTCAAGTCCTGCAATGAGTTTAATAAATGTATTTTATATTTTACAGGTTCTCCTATTTAACTAATTTCAGGGAAGACAAACATAAATTTGAATAGCTGGTCAATATTTAAATTTAGGTATGAAAAAAGGAAAAGAGGAAAAGATTTAATTTAATCATTCCCCTTGCAAGTGGTAGAAATCCAATTAAACTAACTTAAGCAGAAAAAAATGAGATGTCTCCGTAAATAGTTTGAAAAAGTTGTTCATGGGACTTTCTACATCCATCCAGGCATGGCTGTTTTATAGGTCCAGAAAGTTATTAGTTCTCTCTCCCTTTCTCTCCATATCTTGATTCTACTGTTGTCTTTTTTCTTCAGAATACATCCCTATAACATCATGTCAGAAAAAAAAATAATCCTGGGGCTTTATATTAATAGAAAAATCTAAAGGGAGAAAGGCTTTCCTTGGTGTAAATTCAAGTCTCTTGATTACAACTGACTGGACTTGTCTGAAGTCTACTGCCTTAGGAATGATTATTATTCTCACTAACAGGTGAACAGGGAAGAGGAGCAACATCATATGTGTTAGTGATTAAGAATGCTCTTCTTGACATCACCTTGTATGTAGCTATAATTTGTCAGATGGAAGTAGATCAGCATATGAAAAACACAAACATTGATGATCTGGATTTAGTATGTTTGTTTCAGGAAAAAACATTTTGCCAACATAGAGGAAAGTTAGAACACATGAGATTCTAGGAATATAATATGTGCAAGACCAACATGGGCACTGCTCTTTGAGAGCTTAAATATGAAGGTTCTTTCAGACAAGGTATAGAGAGCCATTCAAGTGTGTTATTAGTGCTAAAATGACAGGATTATAAGGTTTTACAGGTACAGATGGTAGGGAGTACTAATCTCAATATCCAGTGGCCACAATGGCCATCCAAAATATGAGGATATATAGCATTGGAAAGATATAGGATATTTCCTACCATCACCTGTCATCCCTAATATACTAATATGAAAATGATTATATGCTCTAATTTATGAGTCTCATTGAGTTATTCATATTCTATTTTACTAGTTCTCCTTATATTTGTTAAGATGATCCTCAATGAAGAACTCAGTGATTCTGATGCAAGTCATGGAAGTAGCTCTCAGAATAGTGAAAGACAAGCTATGCCAATCCTTACCCTGCATAGTACAAAGAATCCTTGAATAAGCTTATCAAGTTAGACCCTGATTGTAAAAGAAGCAAAGTCAAGCAGATATGAAGAGGCAGCAAGTATCATAAATGGAATTCAACTTTGCAGCTAGACAGACCTGGTGAGTCCAAGTTGTGCTGGGTAGGGGATGGCATTTTATTCCATGTGAATCAGTTTCTTATCTGAATAAAGGTAATAACATTTATCTTGAAGAATTTGGACAAGGGCCAAGTACCTGGCACATACCTGCTCTATAAATAGTGGCTTAGTCTTGATTGTTACTAGGTAGTGGAAGTTTTTGTGATAAAGGGGTAATTATTGGTATCTTCAATTTTTATACTATTTGGCGGTTTGCAAAATTCAGAAAATAATCATTTATTGATTGTGTAGTATAAGTCAGCCTTAATAGGTACTTTGTTCATATTGTTTTTATATATATTCTTCAAATATCCACTTTAAAATAAAGAATAAGAGAAATTCCAGTTGAAAAAAAATGGAGAGTTGGTGTTGTCTGTTAAAATTAAACAAATTTGTGCTGAGACTGGTTTGGCTCAGTGGATAGAGCGCCGGCTTGCGGACTGAAAGGTCCCAGGTTCGATTCCAGTTGGGGGCATGTATCTTGGTTGTGGGCACATCTGCACTGTGGCGCGTGCAGGAGGCAGCTGATCGATGTCTCTCTCTCATCGATGTTTCTGACTTTCTATCTCTCTCCCTTCCTCTTTGTAAAAAATCAATAAAATATATTTTTAAAAAATTAAAGAAATTTGTGTTTAAAATATAGCTCCATAGCCTCATAGTCTCCTGAAGCAATTAGCACAGAACTAGGAACAAATGAAGTCACTATCATTTCTACGATTCGAAATCTAAATATTATAAGTTAATTAATCACATTGGGCTTCATTGGAGTACTTGAATATTACATGAGGAACAAGATGATTAAGCAAAATACATGGGATAAAACTGAAGCTTAATAATTATTATCTTTCCTTTATTTTATATTCTAGGGAGAGCCTAGCAATGTCTCTGAAAGGATTGCACTAAAAGGCAATTTTCTGATATGTACAAAATGACCACCATGAAAACCAATCTCTCTATTTATTTTTTGAGGCAGTGGAAGGGAGAGGGAGAGACACACAGAGAGAAACATTGATGTGAGAGACACATTGATTGTCTGCCTCCTGCATTCACCCCTACAAGGGTCAAGGATCAAGCCTGTAATAGAGGTATATTCCCTTGACCAGAATTGAATCCAAGATTCAGTTGGTGGGCCATCACTCTACCCACTGAGCCAAACAACAGCTAGGGCAACAAAGAATATTTAAAAAGGATACTTACACCAGTCATAGTAAAATGAAAGAAAAGCAGCCAGAGGATAGAACTAGAAATGAAAGTGTTTCAAAAAGAAAGATATGGCCAGCTCTGTTAAGACTACTCAGTGGTTAATTAAGATCAGTACAGAAAATCACCATTACATCGTCCATATGTATTCTTATCAACTGCATTTTCTGAGAAATTATTTGAATAGTGGCCACCATGGAGTTGGTTAAAGAGTGACTGGGACTTTTATATCTGAAAAGATAATAGATTACAGCAATGAGACACTCTTCCTTGAATTCCCAAAAAAGTTTCGCTTCCTAAAAGTTATATTTTATGACATCATTTTAAAAGCATAGTTGACTTCCCAAAAAGAACAGAAGTCAGCAAGTGTCACTGATATACTCCGTGAGAACTGAATCACAGAGTGGTTAGAATAAGAACTGATACTGACATTGCCTTATGTGATGTAATTGCTAGTAATGTAAGAGTGTGAATTGAAAAGTAAGGCAGAAGGATTCAGGTTTTCAAGTTGGTGAAATAATATGGAAATACATGCATAAATCCAGCACCTATGAAGGACTGTGCATCAGCAAAAGGGTTGCATAGAAAAAAATAGATCCACCAGCACACACAATGGTAGTCAATTTATCTCTGCTTTCTGTGTGTTTGTGTGTGTGTGGCGGGGGGAGTACAGCGGGGGAGAGGGAAGGGGAAGGAGGACCTTCCCAAAGAAATCAAAATCAAAATCAGGTATTTCACACTAGAGATACCTCCCCCCCCCCAAGTAGCAAATATTAAAAGAAAGAGTAGATATCGAATCTGCAAGAAAATTCTTTTGTGGGAGATTTTGCAAAGATAAATTCCTACTAATAAGTAGCAGTAATTTTAAAGAGGGTGGGGATGGTTGTTTTAACTTCCAAGAATACAATATCTTATAGTGGATTTATCAAATAGAGATTGAAAAATAGGTATATTAAAAAGACTGAATATTGTTTCTTTTATAAAAGTATAAATAACTATAGACTCTGAAAATTCTTCCAACTACAGAACTTGTTAATGCTTGAGAAACTCAAAAGATCTTTTGCATATATTGCCATTTTTGGAATAAAGAAAGGAGAATTTTCAGCAACAAACACAGAACAAGATCATTGAAATCAGAGGTACGCTAGCACTGAAGTTCTATGTGTAGGGGCATTTTTAAATAGCAGTGTGTTTTTGTTTGTTTGTTTTTGTCTCAACATTTTTATTATGAAAATTTCAAACATATAGGAAAAAATGAACAAAAACTTAATAGGAGACATTTATACTTTTCCCATCTAGTTTCTTCCAATAACATTATAATACTTGTTTTTCCATGTATCCATTAATGTGTCCATCAGTCCATCAGTCAACCTTACTTTTATTACCATTATTTTAGTAAGTTCCCTCATGTCTCTTTCCAAAATGTACCCTACTATTTCCTTAGAGGAAATAATGTTCTTAATTACTGTCTTGATTTTCAGTTTTATATAAATGAAATCTCATTGTATGCACTCGGTTGGGCAAAAATTCTTCTACTCATTCTAAATACATTTAAGATTCATCCATATTATTGCATGTATCTATGCATTTCATTTTGTCGTGAGAAGTATTTCATTGTTCAGAGTATAATTTGTCTATACATTTTCTTTTAATCAAAGAGTTTCATAGTCTAGTGTTATTAAAAATGACAGTATGAATAGCCAGATATGGAGCTGCAAGAGGGGCAGGGACACACACTGCCTTTTACCTCAACCCTGCCCAGATCTTGGGTATCTATATATATATAAAGAACCAGGATCCATAAAGTCCAAAATGATCAAAAGCTCGACCCAATACCGGAAGTCAGGCATGCTGAGTCACCATGGTATCTCAGCACTGACTGCTACACTGGGGACACCTCAGTAACCCAGCACTGACTGCTGTCCCAGACAGAGGCCAGGAGAGAAAGGCAGGGTGTCATTGCAGACCACTGGCAGTCAGTGCTGGGTCAGCATGGTGGAAGTCAGTCCTGCAGTCAATGAAAATAGGTTCAATTAACATTAAGTGAACATAGGGTCAATTAATATCTCTTTGAGAGGAGTTGAGAATATAAAGTACAGTGTAGAGCAATTACTTATATTATCCTTTTTAATAAAAGAGTAATATGCAAATTGACCATCACTCCAACACACAAGATTACTGCCCCCATGTGGTCAAAGATCCTGCCTCCATGTGGACACAAGATGGCCACCTTGTTGTGGAGGAAAGTTGGGAGGTACCAGGTCTGCAAGGGAGGGCAGTTAGGGAGGACAAGGCTGGCAAAGAAGGGAAGTTGGGGGCTACTGGGCTTATAGAGAAGGTTAGGGGAGACCCAGGCCTGCAGGGGTCGGCAGTTAGGGGTGACCAGGCCTGTGGGGGAGGGCAGTTAGGGGCAAATGGGCTGGCAGGGGAGCAGGTAGGCATCAATCAGGCTGGCAGAGGAGTGGTTAGGGAGTGATCAGGCTGGTAGGCAGAAGCACTTAGGGGCAATCAGGAAGGAAGGCAGGCAAGCAGTTGGGAGCCAGCATTCCTGGATTGTGAGAGGGATATCCAACTGCCCATTTAGCAGTTGTACATCACTTGAGGGGTCCCAGATTGGAGAGGGTTCAGGCTGGGCTGAGAAACACCTCCCTCTGCCCACCCCCATGCATGAATTTCATGCACTGGGCCTCTAGTTTTATATTAAACTCGCTTCAACTAAGATATTTTCCTTTATTTAAAATGTATCTTTATTGTTTAAAATATTACAGATATCTCTTTGTTTTATGTTGTTGTTTTTTCCCCCTTGATCGTCTCACCCACCCCTTCCAGGCCTTTGCCAACTATTGTCTGTGTCCATGGGTTATTCCTATCTAATACATAAAAATCTAGAAAGATTTAGAGAAAATAAAATAAAATATATGCCAGGTAAACACTGAACAGAAGAAATGAAGTTGCTGCATGAATACTGGACACAGGCTTGAAGCAAATACACCACCCATGAGATAAAGTTAGTCTTTGTAACATAACAAAAGGTTCCTTTCACTAAAGAGAGAAGATGGTTCCCAATGCTTATACACATAATAGAATAGTGTGGGGGTTCAGAATGAGCCTCCCCAAGATGTGCCTCTGGTATGCAGATTTTTGAGCTAAGGGCAATTTTAGCTTTAGGCTCAAGTGAAAATTCTGCCCCTCCCTTTAACTACCTAAAAAAAAAAAAATGAATTAGAGACCTTGCCCATAATAACACATTATCCTACATAATAAAAGGCTACTATGTAAATCGACCAAACAGCAGAACGACTGGTCACTATGACATACACTGACCACCACAGGGCAGATACTCAATGCAGAACCAGGCCCCTGTGGGAGCACTGCTCAGCCAGACTCTGGGCTCATGGCTGGCTAGTGCAGCAGCGGTGGTGAGAGCCTCTCCCACTCTGCAGCAACACGAAGGATGTCCTACTGATGGCTTAGGCCCACTCCGTCTCTCAGCCCTATGGGGAGTGGACCTAAGCCATCAGTTGGACATTCCCTGAAGACTGCCAGACTGAGAAACGGTGCAGTCTGGGCTGAGGGACTCCTCCTCTCTGAGTGCACAAATTTTATGCACTGGGCCTCTAGTTTAAATAATACTGCTATAAACATAGGGGTGCATGTATTCTTTTTAATTGGTGTTACAGGATTTTTAGGATATATTCCCAGAAGTGGAATCTCTGTGTCAAATGGTGGTTCCATTTTTAATTTTTTGACAAACTTCCATACTGTTTTTCACAGTGGCTGCACCAGTCTGCATTCCCACCAACAGTACACTCTTTTCTCCACATCCTTGCCAGAACTTATTATTTGTTGATTTATTGATGATATCCATTCTGATAGGGGTGAGGTGATATCTCATTGTGTTTTTAATTTGCATCTCTCTGATAATTAGTGACACTGAATATCTTTTCTATGTCTATTGGCCATTTCTATATCCTCTTTAGAGAAATGTGTATTTAGGTCTTTTGTCCGTTTTTGTATTTTGTTTTTAAATCCTCACCCAGGCTTATTTTTCCATTGAGATTTAGAGAGAGAGGAAGACAGGGAAAGATAAAGAGAAACAATGTGGGAGAAACACATTGATTGGTTGCCTCCTGCATGAGCCCTGACCAGGGCCCAGGTAGGGGAGGACCTGCAATTTAGGTAAGTGATCTGGATGGGAATCAAACTATTTGGTCTGTAGGCCAAAGCTCTATTCACTGAGTCAAATCAGCAAGGGCTTTTGCCCATTTTTTATTTGGATTATTTGTTTTCCCAATGTTGAGTTGTATAAGTTCTTTATATATTTTGGAAATCAACTCTTGATCAGATGTATCATTGGCATATATGTTTGCATACAGTGGGTTCCCTTTTCATTTTTTATGTTTTTTTACACTTAACCAGTGTTACATTTTTTTCTGTTGAGCGTGTAAGGAATTTTATATGAGGAAATTTATTTCGTTCTTATAATTTCTAACCAGTGCTTGTAACATATGAATTGGGAGAGGAATTCCCATGCTTGGCTGTTGGGATTTTTTTTATTTCTATATATTGAGGTGCTTTAATTAATAAATGGATTGTATCATTTGAACTCCTTATATTTGTTTTATGGATTTTTGGGGGTAATAATGGTGGTATAAATCTGTTGAAAAATCTTGTACTATTATCTGTGAAATTGACTAAAAAGGATGTATGCCTAGCCCTGGAGATTAAATGGGGGTATGATATAGGGTCCATGCCCACTAGCAGTGTACCTGGCATTGCAGTTGTCTGCAGACTGCCCTTTCTGAAAATGTCTTTGAGGCAGGTATAGCTAGCATCACCCATATTTTAAGATGAAAAAACCAAAGTGTGGAGGTCAAAGAATCTGGGCCTTGGAGTTAGTAGAATGTGATGAAAGAGTTTTATCTCTTTCTCTTGCTTTCTTTCAAAGTAAAAATAAGTATAAAATATTTCCAACATATGTAAAGAATATTTTAAGGCTTCCATTACCCCACTACCTGTGTTTGAGTTGCTAATCTTTCCATATTTGCTTTATATCCCCCCTATACAAATAAACTTCAACTGAAATATTTTCCATCCCTTCTCCTCTGCTTCTTCCTTAGAAGTGATGTTAGTATACAGAGTTTCCAAACATGTTTTGCTATTTCTGTATATTACCTAGTCACAAAATATCTTTGAGGCTGTGTATTTAATATGTTATATAAATGGCAAAATTTTATATGTGTACAACATGGATTTTTTAATCTGTATTATGTTTTTGAGATGCATGTAGATCTTACTTTAGCTGCGAGAAACAATCCTGTTTATGAATAAATTGGTATACTCATTCCCTTGCTGAGAGAAAATGAGAGTGTTTCCAGTTTTCCATTGTTACACCCTTTCTGCTGAGGACAGTTGATCTGTTTCTACTTTTTTACTATAATAAATCATGCTACAATAAATATCTGAGACAAATAGCCTTTATATCATGTAAATATTTCACAGAATAGAGAAAATATATATATTACCACAACTAGACAAGAGCAATTTGAGAAAGGCAAATTATAGGCAGTATCACTTATTAATATTGAAGTAAAAATATATCTTAAAATATTAATACATCTAAGCCTACAGACTATAACAACAACAACAACAAAAACCAACAACAAAACAAAACGAAACAAACAAAAACACAAGCTAACGATTCAAGAAATGAAGCACACACATCAGTAGAAGGTGGAGTTTGACTTAGGAATGTGAGTCTGTTTAATCTTGGGAGATAATATCAGTGCAATTAAGCACATTTGTAGACTCAGAAGGAAAATATACTGCATCATTATCATGATTGGTATCTAAAAAACACTTGATAAAATTCAACATCAATCAAGAATAAAGCAAACAAAATAAATTATCTTATCAAGTCAGAAATAATTTGGCAAAGCTTTTACAGAAGTATCTACAATCACAGAGTTGATGTGTATCAATCATAGGTCTCTTTTTATCCTTCTACATTATTAATGGATGTTATATACAGGGCATATTGTTGTTTATGTTAGATTTTTACATAAAAGGTAATATTTTACTTGTTGGCAATTTGCCTTTTTTTTCCTCATTCAATATCTTGGACTTTAGTTTTGTTTAATATTATGGACTTATCCATGTTGGTATCTGTAGTATAGTTCATTTTTTGTAATATTCATTTGTATGAATTAGACATAAGATATTTATTAATTCTATTGAGGGAGAGATAAGGAGATTTTTGTTGTTGTTATGGGGAGATCCAGTGAGCATCCTTGGATGTATCTTCTTAATGCACAGTTTTCATGAAAGTAGAGCAGCATTAAAAGTCTTCATATGCTGCCAATTTGCTCTGCAAGGCAGAGAAATGGACACCCCTACTAGCAATGACTAAGCATCAGTTTTCTCTATATCCTCACTAAAATTCAGTTCTTATCAGTTAGAAACTAACTGCGAATGAGACTGTTCTCTATTCAAGTTGAAATTTTCTTTTATTAAGATTGCTAATAAGATTTGTATTCTATTGACCAGTGGGTTAATATCACACTATTTATTCACAAATTTTACCTTTTAAAAAACTGATCTATTCATTTATTTTTTATTTAATTGAAGAAAATCTTCAAATATGTTGTATTTAGGTATTTCCTTGGCTATGCAGTTTCTTATATATGTAGCTTAACATTTTATTTCACTTCTGGTATCTTTTGTAAAATAGAAAATTTCATTTTCAAATGGCCAGATATATCAATCTTTTCTACTATGCTTTGTTCTTTTTGTAGTTATTAAATAAATATTTCCCTATTCTGAGATCATGCACATATTTTATCATATCTCCTAAAAATTCTAAGGTTTTTCATTGTAAAAGTCTATAAAATGATATTAAAATAACCCTGTGACATGGGAATTATTTTCCTGAGTGATAAGAATGCTGAAGTTTCATGAGATAAAGTATCTTGCTTTAGAGCCAAACAAAGGCAACCTTGGGACAGAAGCCTATAACTTCTGTATATAAGCTCAGGTATATTTTCCCTGCATAAAACCATTGAAAATTTAAAATATATTCTCCTTAGAAATACCTTCATTTTAGATCAGAAATTCTTTGAGATTTAGTGTCTTTTATCAATACAATGCAGCATTAATGGTGAATATCTCAGATGCTTTTATAATCTTGCAAATATGTTACCTTGAGATATATGGGAAAGATGAAAGTAGTAATGCTGTCCAGATGGTGTTGCTCAATGTTAGAACATCAACCCATGAACCAGGAGGTCATGGCTCTATTCTTGGCCAGGGCATATGCCTGGGTTGCAGACTTGATCCACTGTATGGGACCTGCAGGAAGCAGCCAATCTCAGTGATTTTCTCCCATCATTGATGTTTCTCTCTCTCACTCTCCCTGCCTCTCTCTAAAATATATATGTATATATATGTATATTGTCTATATAATAAAGAAGTAATATTTAAATTGATCATCACTCCAACATACAAGATGGCCCTCTCCATGTGTTCATAGATGGCTGCCCCTATGTGGACATAAGATGGCCGCCACAGATGGCTGGCAGGGGAAGGCAGTTGTGGGTGATCAGGCCAATAGAGGGAGTAGTTGGGTGGGACCAGACCTGCAAGGGAGGGAAGCTGGGGGTGATCAGGTCTGCAGGTGAGGGCAGTTAGGGGAGACAAATCCAGCAGGGGAGTAAAGTGATAGATGACTGGGCTGGCAGGGAGGGCAGTTAGGGGAAACCTGGCCTGCAGAAGAGGGCAGTTAGGAGCATTTGTGCCAACAGGAGCAGTTAAGTATCAATCAGGCTGGCAGGGGAGTAGTCAGGTAGTAATCAGGCTGGCCAGCAGAAGCAGTTGGGGTGATCAGGCCTGGCAGACAGAAGCAGGCAGGCAAGCAGTTGGGAGCCAGCAGTCCTGGATTGTGACAGGGATGTCCAACTACCCAGTGGGATCAGGCCTAAACAGGTTCCCAAAAGGAGAGGGTGCAGGTTGGGCTGACAGACACACACACACCCCATGCATGAACTTTATGCACTGGGCTACTAGTATTCTATCTAATAAAAGAGTAATATGCAAATTACACACCAAGATACAAGATGGCCACACCCATGTGGTCAAAGATGGCTACCCCCATGTGAATACAACATGGCTGCCACAAGATCGCCTGCAGGGGAAGGCAGTTGTGGAAAGTAGGGAAGACAAGGCCAGCAGAGTAGGGCAGTTGGAGGTTACCTGGCTGGCAGAGGAAGGCAGATGGGGAGACCAGGCAAGCCAAGGAGGGCAGTTGCAGGGGACTCAAGCCTGCAGAGGAGGGCAGTTGGGTGGGACCAGGCCAGTAGGGGAGGGCAGTTAGGATGAAACCAGGTCTACAGGGGAGGGAAATTGGGAGCCAGCAGTCCTGGATTGTGAGAGGGATCTCCAACTGCCCGTTGAGGCCTTATTTCAAACTGGGCCTAAACAGGCGGTTGGGCATCCCTTGAGGGGTCCCAGATTGAGAGGGTGCAGGTTGGGCTGAGGGACAGCCCCCCACCACTACTTGCACGAATTTTGTGCACCAAGCCTCTAGTATATATATAAAAGGAATGCAATATATAGCTTTAGTTACACCATATGCACCATTTTAGCCTATAATGATAGTTGATTTTACAATACACTTGTTATATACTACATACTGTGCACAATTAATTTATCTCCTTTATACTTCATAATAATCCTATACTAGATAGTTTTATTAACCTCCCTGAAGAAACAACTGAGACACAGAAAGGTGATGCAAGTAGCCAAGTCAAATAGCAAAGGTGGGATCCAAATTCTGGCAGTCTCGTTCAGAACTATAGTTACTGATTATACTTACTTTATATATCCTAGATTCTGTTTAACTAGAAGGCTTTTTCTTAAAATAAATAAATGAATATATAAATTTCTACTAATAATCTACGTATATAATATTAAAAATGCAAATACAATTAAGTGAATTCCTTATTACCCCATTACTTCTAAGATGGTTATGTTATATATACAGTATGAATTTTCTCTCACAATATATCATGAACATCATTTGTATCAATATCCTTTTTTTACATTTTTAAATTCAGGATGAAAAATGACTAAACATTTAAATGGTCAATATCATATATTTCACTAGTGGTAATAAAAAATTGATGGAAAATATTTAAGGTGTGTATACATAATGTCCAATGACTGGAATTTGTAAATAGATACTAGTAGTTATAGCTCTACCTAGCTTTCTGAAAAATTATCAGTTATGATTAGGTTTGATTATGTACTTCAGAAAAATTGAACTTGGAGAGGTTTAAGCATGGCACGTTTATTAATAGTATCTATCTCATATGGTTGCTGTAAAATATACTAGATAATTATTATAACAAATCTAACAGTGTTGGCATATAGCAAGCTATTGTTATTATTGCCTTTGTTATTATGATTACTCTAAAATCACCTGATATTATTTTTGAACTAGAGGCCAGATGCATGGATTTGTGCACCCGGGAACCCTGGGTGTAGTCTGCAGGGATTGGGCTGAAACCAGTAGTCCAACGCCACGTGCAGGCTTGCACCCAGTCAGTCCTGATCAGGAGAGGCTCCTGTGCCACAGGAGTACTTGCTAGCCGTTAAACCTGCCTCTGGCACCCCTCGGTCAAGTGAGTGGTGCTCCCACAGTTGGAGCACACTGACCACCAGGGGTCAGCTTCTGAGTGGAGCGTCTGCCCCCTGGTGGTAGTGCATGTCATATTGACTGGTCATTCGGTCATTCAGTCACTTACGTTTTATGTATATAAATAAGATTACTTTTTGATATATCAGCCTTTGTCTGAGCATCTTTCTGAAGGTCACAATTCAATATTAAATTCAAAGGGTGCTAGGATCTTCTTTAAAAAAACTAAATGCTGCCTGGAAATTGAAGAAAAATAGAAAGTGATAAAATATAAACTTAGTAAAGTCATGTAAAAGAATCTCTACTCTTTTCTTTTCACTTTGAATTTTCTGAGGTTTACCTAAGATTAAAATAGTCATTCCTAATGTTATCTACTGTTTTTATAAATTCTAGCAGGATACAAAATGTGCATTAAGTAAGACTGGGTGGGTCTTTGAAGAAGGCACCAAATCTTACCACTCATCTTCCCTCCACCATCTGCCATCCCAACAAAACTGAAAAAATGTCTGGTGTGCATAAAGCTCTGAATTTTGATAAAAATATTAAAGTTGAAAGACTGTCAGATTTCTGAAGTGCAATTAAGTAGGACGAGATACTGGAATGGGTAATGGCACAGGCTATTCAAAGAAAGATTATAATACATTTAAAGACTCTTCATGATTGTAACAGGGATAAATACAGGCCATGCCAGATGAAAGAAAATATTCATGCAATTATCAAAGAAAAGAAATCAATGCCTCAGGTGTGTGAGATTTCAGGATGAGATACCCTGGAGATGTATAACATTCATTTGAGGACAAGAGCTTTGAAAAAGGGAATTACCCCAATAATAATAATATAATACCTTTCACTCCAGAGCATTTGGTAAAAAAATATGAAAGCTATTTTGATCACATCCTTCTAGCTGTAGAACTCATCAGGAATTTAACTGTTTAAAGCTACTATATATAGAATATTTAAATGCTAAAACAATAAAGTATAATTAAATAACCTTTTTTTGTAATATGGAGAATTTATTGAGCAGGGCCGGTGTTGCTCAGAGGTTGCAACCTATAAACCAGGAGGTCATAATTTTATATCTAGTAATAACACATGCCTGGGTTGTAACGGATGATGCAGAAAGCAGCCTATCTGGATGATTCTCTCTCATCACTGATTCTTCTGTCTTTCTTCCCTCTTCCTTCCTCTCTGAAATCAATATATATATATAAAGAGAATTGACTGCATAATATCAAATGTATTTTTAATGTATTAAGTTAATGATTTGGACAACACATTTTGTGGAATATTCAGTATTTTAAACATGACTTTTGATAAGTTCTTCTGCATCTTGGTTTCTTCATCCTACATAAGGCAATATATCTAAAAAACTTTGCAAATGATTTGGTATATTATAAATATAAGTTGTTATTAATTGTGTCTAAGATTTAGCTGAACTCTTTAACTTTATAAAGAAGCTAAATAATACTTATATTGTACATGTAAGAACTTGTGAAAAAATTAGTGTTAGCCTTTCTGAATGGAATGAAGAAAAGGCTTATAACTCCTTATTTATAACATTACTCCAATACTGACTACATTGTATTCTAATTTTTTTATTGTATATTTCCCCTCGGGGGCAGAAGTAAAGTCTCCTGTATCCAGTATCTAACTACTGATACAGAGCATAAGTTGACATTTCTCTTTCTTTTCTCCAGTATCAGAAAATTCGAGAAACCATAGTGATCACACACACACACACACACACACACACACACACATGCACACCTACCTCTCAAAGCCTGAAATCCTTTAATCCTCTAGGCTTCTACCATCCTTTTATTCTTAGAGCTGACATATAAGAGAGCTCAAGTTTCAAAAATAGTCTTTGTTCAGTATATTTCTATAGCAGTGAACTGATTATATACATGATGGATCAAATATATATAATTATAGTCATTGCACACAGACATAACCAGCTGTGAATAAAAAGAGTTAGAAAAAAATTAAGTAACTTCAAAATCTATAGTTCAGAATTCTATTGACAAAAAAAAACTGAAGGAAAATTGATGGAAGGCAAAACTAATTACCATCTCAGATCAGATTGTCTGATTTGATTAGGAAGAACAGAATGTAAAACGAATAACAGGATGTAACTGGAAGAGAATCTTCCTTAATTTCTACTGGTGACTTTCAGAGGCCACAGGATAGTGCATGGGACATTAAAGTGAGAGCTTGATGGTGCTGATTCTGATAAAGCATTTCATATAAACACATATACACACATAGCCAGGAGAGTGATGTATTTTTCCTTGATTGCTTATTTAAATAAATATTAATGTTCATTGTCATGTAAGTTACAAAAGCAGTTAATCCACCAACATTTTCCAAGTTCTGTTTCATCTGTTCTATTATTTGGAAAGCCTGTTTCATCAAAGTGTGGCAGGAAGCCATAAAAATCATGTACTGGTTCAGAGGGAGAAGAAATATATCATCTTGGGGTAAGAGAAAGGTAAGAATGTAGCACCGGACAGGGATCCTAGCTACTTTCTAGGTGAGCAACAAAAGTAGTTTTTAATTTCTAATTTTGGTCTTGCCATGTATTGGTTATGTGGACTTGGATAATTTGTAAGCTCTTGTGGCTTTAGGAACACATTTTATAATAGAAATTTTCTCTTCCTTACCTGCTGTATAATTTATTATTACATAGGATATAGTCCTCTTAATTATTCTGTGGGGCAGATATTATTAGTTACATTTAATAAATTAGAATCGCAGAAGTAAGGGACTTCCCTGAAGTCACCAGTAAGGGGGTTGTGTCTGGGATTTAAATGTAAGTCATCCAATCTAAAGTCAGGGTATATTAAATTCTACCACAGTTCAATGGAGAGTTCTATAACATGATACTCAGGAATGCTGGGGAAGCACTGGGTCTAACATAGAAAGAGTAGACAGTTGCTTTGTTTAAAACAAATACCTTGTATGTAGGATGCTGCAGCAGAATCAAGGTGAATAGGATGCAGTTATGCCTGGCAATGACTCCAGACACAGTGAGAAAGAAGAGGGCATGTTCATAAGTAGAGAGTTTTGGAAACCAGATTACAATGTGTGCCATAAAAGAATGAAAACATATTATTTTGATGATTAAAAAGAGGAAGGAATCATGTTTAATCAAGGGATAAAACAGGAAAGTCTTACAAAAGAGGGCACTTTATATGAAGAGTAAAGAGGATTGTAGCAAAGCTGTTGTTACCAGTTACTGGAAGAGAAGGTGTGATGTGGGAATCCCCTGGACAGGAAATTTTGAGTGCCAGCCAAAAGTCTACACATGCGATGAAGAATTATAAAGGCGGTATTTGTTAAAATACATTTTATTTTCTAAATTGAGCTATCATCTGTTAAAATGTACATCCATATTTTTGGGATACCCTCCAGGTTAAACAAAATGTAGGGCAAAAAGGATACCATATAATTTAAAAGTAGAAAGTTTTGTAGTTTTATTAGTGCTTAGAAAATATGGAGAATGACTTGTGGAATGAAGCTGGCACATAGTTGACATGATATTACATAGGATCTTAAGTGGCATTTTTAGCAATGTAAATTATTCCTTAGTTTAGTGGTTCTTACATTTAAATAACTATTGGAATAGTCTCCAGAGCTTATTGAAACCTACGGTTCTGAGCACCACCTTAGATTTTACCATTGAGAGAATGTAGTGTGAACCCTGAGAATTTGCATCTCTGTCACGTTCCCAAGAGATGCTGCCGCTGCTGTTCCAGGATCAACAGTTTGAGAGCCACTCCAGGAAGCAAAACTAATGCAGAAAAGGCTTGTGAGCAAGGAGATAACTGGATCAGGGTGATGCTTTACAAAGTCAATATTGTAGTCAATTGTCATACAGTTCGGATTATGCAACATGAATAAATTTTAAATATATTCTATATATCATCTCTATAGTGTTTTAAACTTAAATTTGATTAAGAATTTGATCTCACTCTGGCTAGTTTCTTGCAAGTATTGCACCATACACCAAATTATGAGTTTAAAAAAAGAAGTTAGCCCTAGCTGGTTTGGCTCAGTGGATAGAGCATCAGCCTGCAAACTAAAGGGTCCCAGGTTAGATTCCAGTCAAGGGCCTAGGTTATGGACAATTCCCAGGCGAGGGCATGTAGGAGGCAGCCGATCAATGATTCTCTCTCATCATTGATGTTTCTATCTCTTTCTCCCCTTCCCTTCCTTTCTGAAGTCAATAAAAATATACTTTTAAAAAACAAAGTTAAATGTCATTAAGTGCTCTCACCACAATAAAATATTTTTTTTCTTTTTTTTTTGCCTATGTTTCTGATTTGGGCACTCCCAGGGCACTTGATGCCCTCATCAGTGAATCAAGACCAGCAGATTCTCTCCGAGAATTCTAGCACATAAAATTAAAAAAATAAAAATAAAGAAAAGGTACTCTTGCTTAGGAGGCCATTACCATAGTACAAGAAGTAGTTGATTGGGTTGTAATAATAAACAGTGAAGGAAAAGGTCAAATAAGATATTTCAGAGGTCTCCAGTTTTATTCCCATCCCCTTCATTTCAACCTTCATCTACATCCCTATGAGAATTGAGAAGCAAAAAACTAAAGTAGTTCTAAGAAAGTAAACTATAAAAACAAATATGAATAATTTTATGTGATTCAGTTTAAAAAAAGATGCATAGGAGAGTGACCCATGCCTACAATAAACTAAAGATAATAAATGATCTGAAGGGAAAGGTATATGGGAGAGAACACTGTTGGTTAGCAGTCATAGAGCTCATACAGGAGAGAAACACATAGTTAAAATCTGGCATTTCCTCTCCAAAGACTGACCAGGGGAGAGGTCCTGGCTTCCTAGATGTGTGTTTTCTGTAGGATACATTCTTTCTCATTTTCAATGACTAACGTTGAAGCTTAAGATTTCATCTCTTGAGACTTGGCCACAATGAAAAGACCAGAAAGGAAAACCAAGCCAGTGACAGAAATTAACACGGCCTCCAGGCAGAAACGGAGTCATTAACTACACACTCTGAACAAGTTCTATGTGGTCAAAAGAAAGCAGTCGTTATATTTGGGGACTAGCGGTGTGAGGTTAGATTTGAGACGTTGAGGACAATGTGAGATCTGCATTGCCTAATTTGTATGCAAAAGCAAAATCCCTGCTATTCATTGTTTGTGACTGGGTTAACAAATTCAACCCAGAGAAAATTAATTTAGTGATATTAAGTAAAATGGCCAAGTAAAAAGGAAAAAGGAAGTAGAATAGATGGGAAATTTGATGGCAGGCATATAGTATATTAAATTCAGTTTTCAGTCATGTGCCTTTTTAAAATCAGAAGTAGGGAAGCAATAGAACTATCTGTCCTGGATTATCTAATAAGTCTTGCCACATTGCTACTTTTGAATTTGTTAGCATAGCGATTTGTGCAATAAATTTAGTATTTAGAAGGAAGAAATTTCCAAGCTATTGACACTCTGGTTTGGGAGTTACAATGTAACAATGACATTCTCTAGAGAAGAAAATCAAAGAACCCAGCAACCCATCCCAAGCTGGATTTTGTGAGATCAGCAAAATGAAATGTGTACCATGAGGTCAGGGACTGTATAAATCCTGGGATTAGATTTTCAAGTGAACATTACAACTCAGCGCCAAGCTGAGAAAGAGACAGGGGAGTTGGTAGTTATGGTGATATGCTAAGTCTTTTGCCAAATGTTGAGAGAGTGTAAAAAGAACAGGAAAATGTAATCCTGTTGTGTCTATCCTAAGAGCTTGAGAATATAAATCACTTGGAAGTTATCTTGTGAAATACAATATAAAACCCTAATCACCTGAAATGTCTGTCACTAGAGTCAAGGGGAAGCTTAGCCATCAGTATCTCTAAAGACCTGGTTCTAATTGCTTAATTGATTTCTTTAAGAAGACCAGAGATCAAGGGAATAAGTAGAGAAGGACCAAGTCCGATATTGGATTTTATTCTCAGAGAGGTAGCATACATAGGTGACTAAGAAAGTTTGGTTTGGTCAGGAAAATATTTAATGCATAATTTTGTACTCTATATACTAGACCGGTGGTTCTCAACCTTTCTAATGCCTCGACCCTTTAATACATTTCCTCATGTTGTGGTGACCCCCAAACATAAAATTATTTTTGTTGCTACTTCATAACTGTAATTTTTCTATTGTTATGAATTATAATGTTAATATCTGTGTTTTCTGATGGTCTTAGGCAACCCTGCTAGCGCTTCTCAACCTGTGGGTCATGACCTACCTACAGGTTGAGAACCACTGCTGTAGAGCCTAAGGGCATCAGAAAATACAGATATTTTCATTATGATTCATTAACAGTAGCAAAATTATAGTTATGAAGTCATTTAGAAAATAATTTTATGGTTAGGGGTCACCATAACATGAGGAACTTTATTAAAGGGTCGTGGCATTAGAAAGGTTAAGAACCACTGTACTAGACACTTATTGTGGTAAATTTTTAAAATGCAGAAAAAGATGGAATGTTAGGTACATAAATTTAGTTATGATAAGTAATATAAAATAACAAGTTTCAATATACATGTTAAACAGGTTAACATAACTTGGTTTTGGAAGTTAGAAATCTTCCATGGAGAACAGCTAAAATTTGTCCTTGGAAGATGGTTGATGATCAGCTATGAAAAGGTATGAGCAAAGAGCATGCTGGGTGAGGCAGTGTAATACATACAATCTCATAAGTATAAAGTAGCTTTATATAGCCAAAGATCTGATGGAAATGTGTAGTTACAAATACTGAGAGAAGTAAGAGTGATGCAAAATCAATGGGGCAGAAAAGGATGCTATTTATGAGCTGAAGAGCAAATAGACATTCATTGTGTGTGTGTGTGTGTGTGTGTGTGTGTGTGTGTGTGTGTACAAGAAGGATTGTAGAAACATATACATCGTATTTATGTATATATACACATATATGCCAAATATTTTAAGCAAAGTTATCATAATCTTGGATGTTGACCTTTTTGACTTCTGTACAACTCATAACAGGAATGATTTTGCAACTGAGTATTCTTTGTGATATTCACTAGGACTGTTCAGTAATACTAGAGTTTTCTCTTCCAGTCCTGGGTAGGATTGCAGTTCCCCGCATGTTAGAAACTAAGACAAGCCTCATGACTTGTTTTGGCCTAAACAGTGTGAGAAGGACTTTGGATGTCCCTCACATGTGCATGCAGGAGTGCAGTCCTCCATGTCCTCTCCCTTGCTGCCACAATCATGAAAGCCTAGGTCCAGATGGGTCTTTCATCAGCCCAGCTCATGAGTGACAATGATGAGCAGAATACCCTGCTTGAGCTGCAGCACAAGTTGATGCTTATTATATCAACAGAACATTTTGATCACCAGACACTGGTTAAATTGGATTATCATTTTATTCCCCTGTAATATAACATGGATATTCAGAGTATTCTTATTACAAATAATTGGCTTTCAAAAATCAGTCAGATGGAAGGAATGCTAAGAATGGCTAATTTAGGAAATAATAAAGCATGTCCTTCTAGATGCCAGAAATTAACTTTTCCTTCCAATGCTCTGCCCATGCACACTAGACCAGTTCTAAACAGTGTGGGTAGACATTGTGTGTTGAAGTTATTTGCAAGCTAAATTATAAATAAAATTATTAATTATTAACAATGCAGTACAGAAGTTTGGAAATTGTTTACCTAAATAATTAGAATAGATTCAACACCATTCCCTTTATTTTTCATTGTCATACTTCTTTGGGAATGAAGAGTGCATGAGAATGTAATACTGTGTCATACTATGTCTGAAGCCAAGTGTATGTAGCATCCCAAACCAAGGTCCCATGTATAATGCTTATGTCTGTTTCCTCATTTATTAACTAGTGATAACCCTACTAGCCTGTTTTCCAACAAGGGTAGATAAATGTACAACACGGAATAATAGAGCCAGTAGTTGATTGTACATAGTCAGGTTCTATATGTAGGACAGTTATTATTGTTAATAAGTAAGTAACTACCACCACTAACTTCATCTGGGAGGTAGAAAACAAGGTGAAAATGTATGCTGATATTATTAGGTTGGACACAGGTGAAAAGGTGTCTAATAAACGGAGACACACTGGTAGATTGTAAATGGGAGTATAGCCACTTCAGAATTCCAATACAGGGAAGAGTATTCATGGATGTAGGACCCAGGAAAAATTTCACCAGAAGCAAAGATTGGGACTGGGTCAAGAATGCTAGGGAGGATTTAGAAACTTGGGTAAGAGGGAGCATGGGATGATGGGATGTGTGGGCCTGCATCTTCATTCTTCTGTGCACTGGCCCAGTTGATATCTAGCTTTACATATCTTGCAGAAAGATGCTCTTAATTTCATAGTGCAGTTATTGTAACTCTTATGCAAAAATTAGAATCCACAATTGTGGCTGCAGGAATATTTGCAGAAAAATATATAAATTATAAGGGGCAAGGACAAAATAGAAGTTATATTTCCTGAGTGCCAATTCAGGACAAATAAGCAGTAGATACTTTGCATATATATCATTTAATTCTCAGACCACTGTGCAAAGTGGGTATTATTTTCCTCGATGTAGGAGTGAAGAAATTGGGGTTTGGAAAGCTTAAGTAACTCTTTGAAGACTTTATAGCTTAAACAGTAGAGACAACATGTTTACCCAAAGCTACCTGACTCCAAAGCCTACAAGTTGTTGTTGGTGGGTGTGAGGATGGAGGGGATAGAAATCATGCACAAATAAAAAAATGCAAGGCAGCACATAATAAGAACCTATAACTGATATTTAAACTAGGGTAGAAACTATAGTTGAAATTCACTTAAAGTACAAGGAGATGCATTGTCTTAGGCAGGCTGAGATACAGGAAGGACAGGGATAGCAAACAGCTTATTTGTGTTATGAATCTGTTAATTTTTATATCTCCCAAGTCATCCTCGGTATTGCCTTTAATATTTGGCTAAGAGCCAGATGGCTCCAAGCACCATAACCAGACCCAACAACAATCAGAGGGAAAATAAGAGGTTTTTTCATCATGTGATTTAATCTTAGCAGCAATGGAACTTTCCCCACAGGCTACCCAGCAATTGCTCCTTTTTATCTTGTCCATAAGTGTGTTATGTGAAAGTAGGATGAATAGGTTGCCCTTAATACTAGTGATTTATTGAGCACATACTAGGTACAGATAGTGTTCCACCTGCTTCACATGCATTTGATTCTCACAAAAACTGCATGAAATGTTGATGTTTTCATTGTTGTTATTATTCAACAATTTAAAGTTGAAGAAACTAAGCAAGACAGAGATGAGGTCATTCTCAAAGTCAGGAAGTGGGCGTGCAAGTCAGCCGAGTGAAATAACTGAATCTATATACTCAATCTCTAAACTGCATTGCATCCTGTCATTCTACCTTAAACTAGACAGACCACTTCTGGAACTGGAAGTGAGTCTGTGTCCTGAAATGCATGGCTCACGCAAACTGAGGTATTACCAAAACTATGAAGAAAGGAGATACATGCTAACTGGGACATGCCTGCAGTTGAAAACGTAATTCATGTGTACCTGAAAGCATTAGTGAGTCATTATGGAGGAGCAGGCCTGAGACTTCTTTTGGTGGATAGACAAGATTTCTTCACTCTTGTTAGAGGTGTAAGGGATGATTTTTTTTAAATTTCAGTTTTGTTGAGCAATTATGTACCAAACACTGTGCTTAGAGTTTCATATACATTTTTAATTTGATTTTTACAACCATTTAGAATTATTTCTGCTTTTACCATGCCCATTTTGCAAATGAGGAAACACAGAACCAGGAGAAGCCCAAAACATATCACTAGAAAATAATATAAGAATAAAAGCCTTAAAGTTCTGACTCTAAAATGTAGCTCACATATACTATGCAGGAGGCCTGGTGCACAACATTTGTGCATTGGGGGGAGAGGGGGCCGTCCTTCAGCCCAGCCTGTGCCCTCTGGCAGTCCAGGATCCCTCAGGGGATGTCAGACATCCCCTGAGAGGTCCTTAGTGAGGCTCCTGCCACCACCACCACCACCACCACTGCTGTCTCTACCAGCCCTGAGCCTGGCTTCTGGCTGAGTGGGATTCCCACTGTGGGAGTGCACTGACCACCAGGGGGCAGCTCCTGCATTGAGCATCTGCCCCCTGGTGATCAGTGCACATCATAACTTCCGGTTGCTCCATCATTTGGTCAATTTGCATATTAGCCTTTTATTATATAGGATAAGATTTTATATCTAAAATACATATTGGAACTTGAGGAAAAAAATCATCATGATCAGTACAAGTAGCAGCTCTACTTCATTTCATGATTATAAACTCAACTGACCATCAAGGCCAACACTCATGCAAATCCATTTCAAACCTCCTGACATACTAACAAGCAGTAAAAGTAAATTTGAGAATCTGTCTTTTTCATCTTGCTATGCAACCAAATTAAATAATTCACCTGTCTGTCTCCAGCAAAGCTGGTTCAGAAGAGCAGAAACCAGGCTTTTGAGGGAACTCTGGGTATCTTTCCCTTGTCCATTTTTTTAGCTGTTGCCAGGGGTAAGGGTCAGTTTCACTGGAGAGGCTAAACCCTTCTCTAAATCCACATTGGTTTTATTCACAAAGAATGAGGCCATGGTAAAAGACTGGAAGCATGGGCCATGGTAGTCTATAGGTTGCTTACAGAGAGATTTTGGTAATTAGTCAGGGAAGCTGTCTGAATCCACTATAGATGCTTAATAGTGGGAAAATAAGTATTTTTTATAGCTTTGCTGATACTTTAGATGTTGAAACCAACATCCATACAAATCTGTGGGTACCATGTGCTATTGCTGTCAAAGAGAGAGAAAAATTGTCAGTCTCTGAAGTTCCAACTGTCACTTACACAGTAGCCTATAAATTCCTACATGAAATTTTACTTTAGTGGACAATCCTCTAATTTTAAGTGCCAAAGGAGTTCAAATGATAGTAATGGTGTGGCCATTGGCAATAATCTCCAGATACAAATCAGTTTCACATGTGTTAGAATTTTTTGAATACTCAACTTGAATTTTTTAATGGTTACTTAATTAAAGGGAATTGGAACTTTAGCAATATGACAAATGCATTTTTTTAAAAAATGAGAAAGAAATTCATAGCTACAGCTTTTATTTATCTTAATTTGAGCAAATGTACTATCTTTGCAGAGAACATAAAAGAAGAGCTGAAACGCATTTTTTAACTAAAAGTGTTATACTATGAATCATGAAGTTGCCTCATATTCAGTTGTCATTTAGTCAATGTTATTAACTTGGTTTTATAATAGCTTATAGGGGAGATACTCATAAAGTAATTCAATCAGTAAGGGCATGTTCCTTAACCCCTGTTACAGCAAATCTCTTTTATTGATTTACAGGGAGTGGGGCAAATGAGAAGAAATGCAAAGCAATCATAATGCTGAATGCACTATCAGTCCTTAGAAGCACTTGGATCTGGGAGCTCATGCTTGTGTATGCATTGCTACATGAGCTTCCTCGTCTATCCATTTCAAGAATTATTAGGGCACTTAAAGCACAACTTCTAAATGTCACACACAATCTTAATTCCAATATTTTTTCATTTCTTGGAGAGCTCTCTATGCTGTAAGTCCAGTTTCCCAGCTGCATTGGCATAGATATCTGTAGCCCTCAGAAGGGTGTGCATTTGCAGACATAAATTGAATCAAGGGATCAAAATATTGGATACTGTCTTTGTTTAAAAGATATGTTTGAAGCAAGGGGTAAAAGATCAACCGAAAAACTTGGATGCATGCATGTAAGCATAACCAATGGACATAGACAGTAGAGGAATAAGGGCCTGTTCTGGGGGTTGGGAGCAGGCCGGGTAAGGTCAATGGGGAAAAAAGAGACAAATGTTTATTATTTTTAACAGTAAAGAATTTAAATATAAAAATAAGATATATGTATGGAAGTATATCAGAATTTTTCACTAGAATACCAAAAATCCAAGAAGAGGCTATGTCCATTTTCCAAGATTTTAATCTATATTTTTTCTAGACAAGAGTTATTATTATATTACAGGTCAAAGAAAATTGACCTTTCCTAATCTCTATTTAAAAAAAAAATATATATATATATATATATATATATATATATATATATATATATCTCCTTAGGGATTCTGTTCATTTAAAATGATAGTGGGGAAACTTTTCCTGCCAAGGGCCATTTGGATATTTGTAACAAATTTGAGGGCCATACAAAATTATCACCTTAAAAGTTAGCCTGTCATTTGGTCATGCATTAAATTAATTCATCCCTAATATCTTTTCAGGACCAGAACAAAGATTTTATGGGCCTTATGTGGCCCAAGGGCCAGATGTTCCCCATCCCTGTTTTATTCATTATTATTTTTATTAATCTTTATTGTTGAAAGTATTACATGTCTCCTTTTTCCCCCATTGACCTCTGCCAGCCTACCCTTGCCCCCTCCAGGCCTTCACCACCTTATTGTCTGTGTTTCTGGGTTGCATATATATTCATACAGGACCACTGGTTGATCTCTTCCCCTCCCCTCTGCCTTCCATCTACGATTTGACAGTCTGAGCAGAAGCATCACTCTGAGGCTGAGAGACAATGAAAGACAGAGAAAAGCACAAGGAAAAAGGTAGTTGTGTGGTCTTTTGGAAATATCCTTTCAAATTTTGTATATCTTTTTTTTTTCTGTTTTCAATTTAATTTAAATGTGTGTTATTCAACTTTTCCCCTAGTGTAGTACATACAGCAGGGGAAGAGCATTTAAGAAAGAAAAGAGTAAAGAACACCTAAGATGGAGTCATACTTAATTGTGTTTAAAAAAAACTAATATAAACTAGGGTGCCTGGAGCAGGAGTGAGTAAAGACTTATGGGAAATGAGCTTTGAGCTTGGAAGGAAGCCAGGGGCCAAATAATTAATGTAAGGACCAATAAGGACTTTTGATTTCTTCTCTATGTTAACACAAAGTCTTTGGGGGTCTTGAGCAAGGGGATGACGTGACATAATTCTATCTAATAGAAGAGTAATATGCGAACTGACCATACCTCCACTACAACCACAAGCCATGCCCACCAGCCACACCTATCAGCCAATTAGAGCATGTATGCAAATTAATCCAACCAAGATGGCTATGGCCTCAGAGAGAGCAGGAGAAAAGCTTGGGTTGCCCCTGGCAATGGAGGAAGCCAAGCTTTCCACAAACCCTGGCTGTCCCAGGCCTCCATTTAAGGCAACAAAGTTTCAATGGCTGTGGCCATTGGGCCAGGCTTGGGTTGCCCCTAATAATGGAGGAAGCCAAGCTTTACCTACACCTTAAGCTTCCACTTAAGGCAACAAAGTTTCAATGGCTGTGGGAGAAGAAAGCTTGACTCTGCTCTAGGCTACATAGTTTCAATTGTAGAAGATAAATAAATCTCAGATACAAGGGCCTCCACTTGGGTTCATGGGGGGTATGGCCAGCCTGCAAACCACCACAGGCCCCTCATGTAGGCCACCCGTGCCCCAAGAGAACACCCACCCTGATCTGGGACATCCTACAGGGCAAGCCAACTAGCCCCCACCCATGCACCAGGCCTCTATCCTATCTAATAAAAGAGTAATATGCAGATTGACCATCCCTCCAACATACAAGATGACTTCCCCCATGTGGTCAAAAGATCCTGCTCCCACGTGAACACAAGATGATCACCACAAGATAGCCAGCAGGGGAGGGCAGTTGGGAGGGACCAGGCCTACAAGGGAGTGCAGTTGTGGGCAATCAGGCCAGCAGCGAGGGCAGTTAGGAGTGACCAGGCTAGCAGAGGAGGAAAGTTGTGGTGACTGAGCCTACAGCGAATGGCAGTTGGGAGAACCCAGGCATGCAGGGGAGAGCAGTTGGGGGTAACCAGGACTGCAGGGGAAGGAAGTTAGGGGCAAACAGGCTGGCAGGGGAGAGAAGTTAAGGGTAAACAGGCTGACTGGGGAGTAGTTAGGCATCAATCAGGCTGGCAGGAGAATGGTTAGGGGGTGATCAGGCTGGCAGGCAGAAGCAGTTAGGGGCAATCAGGAAGGCAAGCAGGTGAGCAGTTGGGATCCAGCAGTCCTGGATTGTGAGAGGGATGTCTGACTGCCTGCTGGATTGGGCCTAAATGGGCAGTTAGACACCCCTCGAGGGGTCCTTGGAGAAGAAGCAGGACACCCACACCCATGCACAAATTTTCTGTACTGGGCCTCTAGTATTTAATAATATAAAATTGTATTATTTTATATGACAACTAGAGGCCTGGTGCACAAAATTCATGCATGGGTAGGGTCCCTAGGCCTGGCCAGTGATCAGGACCAATCTCTGGGGCAACTGACTGGATGATTGGAAGCCCTGCTGGCACCCGCCTTAGCTGGCCTGGAGCCTGTGGGCTGGGGCAGATCCTGTATTGAGCATCTGTCCCCGGGTGGTCAGTAAATGTCACAGCCACAAGTCATTCCACCAGTAATTCCAGTGCTCATTTGATTTGCATATTAGGCTTTTATTATGTAGGATATTCAAATACATACAAAAGTGGAGAAAAGAAAGAGTACATCAAACAATCCTATACTCATCACTGATATTTAATAATTATTAAGAAATTATCATGCTCACAAGTCTACCTATGAATCTCATTTTTGGTACTACTTTATTTTTTGTTTAATTTTTTCTGAAATAAATGCATATTCCAGATCTGATATTATATCACTTTTACTTGCAGAATATATAGCTCTGACAGCTATTTTTCCACTCAACTAAATTAGTGTTTCCTTGGTATGTTTACTCTGTAATGATCCCACTTAACTCTTTTAAGGAAGGTCTCCTATAGCTACCATATGGGATTATTATTTCAAACTCATTACAAACATTGTATTTGGTTATTACTTCTCTTTAAACCCCTTTCAGCCAAAACCAGTTTGGCTCAGTGGATAGAACGTAGGCCTGCGGACTGAAGGGTCCCAGGTTCGATTCTGGTCAAGGGCATGTCTCTTGGTTACAGGCACATCCATAGTAAAGGGTGTGCAGGAAGCGGCTGATCGATGTCTCTCTCATCTCATCAATGTTTCTGACTCTCTATCCCTCTCCCTTCCTCTCTGTAAAAAATCAATAAAATATATTTAAGAAAAAAATATATTTCATTTGGAGCAGTGACTGTTACTTCCTGCCACCACCACATTTTCAAGATGCCATTGACTTGATCATATCTGGTCATTTTTGCTATAGAATGTCTCATAGGAAGCACTTGTGTCTTTGCTTTATTGTGATGTCATTTGTCAAATTCCTTTCACTCTCTCTCTCTCTTTCTTTCTTTCTCTCTCAGCTAGAAGTTAGCTGAGAAGTCTTGATTGGCTATTTCCAAAGGAATGAGTCTGTGTACTTCAGACTACATCCCATCAGGAGGCACAGTGTCAGGTTAATCCACTGATTTTGAGGCTGATATTAATCTGTATGTTTAAATAACTCTATTTTTTTAAATATATTTTATTGATTTTTTAGAGAGAGGAAGGGAGAGAATAGAAAGTCAGAAACATCAATGAGAGAGAGACATTGATCAGCCGCCTCCTGCATGCCCCACTGTGGAGATGTACCCGCAAGCAAAGTACATGCCCCCAACCGGAATCAAACCCGGGACCTTTCAGTCTGCAAGCTGACGCTCTATCCACTGAGCCAAACTGGTCTCGGCTAATCTCTATGTTTAGATGGGGCCAGCCTTATCCCTTCATTGTAAAATCCCCCATCTACCTGTCATCTTATCATCCATTAATGATTTTTGCCTAAATCAATTCCCTCATTATAGTTTATTACTAAATGATAATATTCTAATTTTGTTGGTTTTTCATATATATCAGCTGGAATTGTGTATATAGGATTTTCTCTAAATATTTAGTGATGTTGTTCTCTTTAAATCAGTTTGCACAGACCCTCATCAGTGTGGCTCAGTTGGTTAGAGCATTGTCCTGTACACCTAAAGGTCACAGCACATACCTAGGTCTGGGCACATTCCTAGGTGGTGGGTTTAGTCCCTTTGGAGCATATAATAAATGCAACCAATTGGTGTTTTTCTCTCTCTCTCTCGTTCTTTTTTAAAAAAATAAATCAATAACAGTTTGCACAGGAACAGTAAGATATATGTTGATATCTTTTTCTTCAATAGTCATTTTTAAAGAAAGGACTTCATTTTCTACCTACTAGGAATAATCAATTTCTATTTCTCTCTTTTTTTCACAAATATCTATATGAATTCATGTATGTTATATATTAAATCTATAGTGATAATTAATGTCTTTGATACTTAAATTATTTCAATTTTGTTCAGTGAGAATTACTATAGTTAGGATATACACTCCTTTTGACACAAACTCATTCTTTTATGAAAGTTTGTTTGCTACATTTCCTTTCCATCCTGGAATTAGCTAACCCTCCCAGGAAGCTGTTTATCTTAGTAAGGAATGATGAAGATCATCATCAGAGAAGTCCATATATTCATTGTTATGGCTTTGTTATTATTTATTGATATTCTAGTGGCTAGTACCAGGGATAAGTATTTTTGGGGAGGAAAACGGAATTTATATGCATATCTAAATGAACTGTAAAATAGTTGATTTTTACTTGTGTTATACTTATAAATTTTTTCTCTTAAATAGAAAATACTGGTTATAAAGGATCTCTATATATAAAAGCCTAAGTGACCATTAGGACAGAATGACCAGAACAACCAGTTACTATGATGTGCACTGATCACCAGGGGGCAGATGCTCAACACACAGGAGCTGCCCCCACCCCACAAGCCCAGATCACTGATGGGGCCTCCTCCCGGCTGGCAGGCCCTGATCTCCTGATCAAGGATGAGTGCCTGAGCTGGGACGGGGGAATGGGGGTGGGTGGCAGTAGATGCAGCCCCTTTCCCAGGGTGGGCCAAGGGCCAGTTTCCTCCTCAAGGCTGTCAACCAACTTCCTGGGTCCATCTTCCTTTTCCCTCCTTCCTGCCAACAGGCCCCAAATCAGCCTGCCATAGTGGTAGTTGGCCCCTCCCCACAGCCAACCTCCAAATCCCTCCACTCAGCCAGCAGATCCTGATCACCCAATCCAGTCCTCATCCCCAGCTGGGATGGGGAACCAAGAATAGGTGGCAGCAGACATGGGCAGTGAGAGAAGGAGAAAGGGGGAAGGCAGAGAATCTGATCATCCCTGATCACCAGCCAGGCCTACGGACCCCACCCATGCATGAATTTTGTGCACCAGGTCTCTAGTATTAAATAATGGTGTAATTTATCTTATGCTATAATGTATGAAATAGTTTTGAATTAATAGTACTAATATTACTACTCAGAATAAGATTACTGAGTAAATCTTAAGATTTTTTTTTCTTAATTCTGTCTATCCTTTGAATATATTCCATTTTATGTGTATAGTCAAAATATGGTATTTTGAATCACCTGAGAAAAAAAGTTTATCTAGTCTTATGTCACCTTGATGATACACAATTAAGTTCATTCATTTATGTTTGTGCTCATTTTTAGAAATAGTTTTTTTTTTTAATCTCTCAGTTCAATTTTATTTTTGAAATTGTGCTAACTTTAGATTATCTTAAAGTCAAATCTATATAACAAGATATATTTAGAGAATTTTTGTTTTCTTTGTTTATTCCTCACCTTCACTGAGCTATTTAAAATATTCTTTTAAGCTATAAGATGGTGATAATATTAATAACCTCAAAATATTTATTGATTGAAAATAATATATATAAATTTCTTAGCATAGTGCCTAGCACTGTGTATATAGTTAATTAATATTGGATAGTATTAACTTTATTATTTGTCAGTGCAATCTGAAGATATGCAAAATGTTGTTTTATCCCTTCATGTGCTATCTGTGTTATGCTCATAAACATATATATTACATAGTCTAATCCTTTGAGGAACTCAAAATGTCATTCCTATAATTTGAGAAGTTGTCTCAAAGTAAGACTTGCACTTGTCTAAATAATATATTACTCTATTAGTTTTAGTTTTAGTATTAGTTTTCCCCTTTAGTTATAATTTGAACAAATTGGACCAAGCAATTATAGATAAAGTATAGGAGCAAATTCAATTAAAAACTATATCTGATTATATTCATATATTGTCTGGAAAAACCCATGCATAACCTTTTTATGTGGGATATTGAAATAGCACAGTGATTTGTAGAACCTAACACATGTGTACAAAGTCCTTGACCTGCTGCTCTCATCTCAAACTACTGGTAGCATGTGTGACAAATAAGTTGTTAGTTCAAATGGACAGGAGGATCAAACAAGTGGTAAGCAGGAGAAGCTAGAATGCAGCAGGACAAACACACATTTACTTGAATTGATCTAAATCCATCAAGGAACACAGGGTGTCGTGACAAGAAGGAGAGCTGATTTCTACAACCACCCAAAATGGAAACCAAAATAAAGTGCAAAAAAGATAGCCAAAGACTATTTGCAGATAGAGCAGTAAGATTTCTCTGAGTTTGATTTTCCATATATATATTTTATAGTAATAATAACATCATATCAATTAAAACATTAATATACAAATTGACCATATGTCTGCTACACCCACAAGCCATGCCCACCAGCCAATCAGGAGCAAGTGTGCAAATTAACCCAACCAAGATGGCTATGGCCACAGAGAGAGCTGGAGGGAGGCTTGGGTTCCCCCTGCAATGGAGGAAGCAAAACTTTCTGCTTTGCCCAGGCCTCTGCTTAAGGCAACAAAGTTTCAATAGCTGTGGGAGCAGAAGGCTTAGCTCTGCTCCTGGCTACAAAGTTTCAATTGTATAAGATAAATAAATCCCAGATACCAAGGACTCCACTTGGGACACTGGGGGTGTGGCTGGCCTGCAAACCACCACAGGCCCCTCTCCCAGGCCACTCCATGCCCCAAGGGAACACCCACCCTGATATGGGACACCTTTCAGGGCAAACCAGCTGGCCCCCACCCATGTAGCATGCCTGTATCCTATCTAATAAAAGAGTAATATGCAGATTGACCATCACACCAACACACAAGATGACTGCCCCCGTGTGGTCAAAAGATCCTGCCCCAGGTGGACACAAGATGGCCACCACAAGATGGCCAGCAGGAAGGGCAATTGGGAGGGACTAGGCCTGCAAGGGTCAGCAGTTGTGGGTAATCAAGCCTGTAGGGGATGGCAGTTAGGGGTGACCAGGCTGACAGGGAAGGGCAGTTTGGGGGAAACCTAGGCCTGCAGGAGAGGGCAATTAGGGGTGACCAGGCTTGCAGGGGAAGGTAGTTAGGAGTGACTAGACCTATAGGGAAGGGCAGTTAGGGGCAAAAAGGCTGAGGGGAGTGATTAGGGGGTGATCAAGCTGGCAGATAGAAGCAGTTAGGGGCAATCAGGAAGGCAGGCAGGTGAGCAGTTGGGAGCCAGCAGTCCTGGATTGTGAGAGGGATGTCTGACTGCCTGCCCTACCTAGATCAGGTATAAATGGGCAGTTGGATATCCCTCAAGAGGTCCCAGATTCGAAAGGGAAAAGGCTGGGCTGAAGGACATCCCCCCTCACACCTCTGCACAAATTTCATGACTGGGCCTCTAGTTAATAATAATAATACTGATAGCAATTATATTGGGGGTCCAAATTAGAGACAAAAAACTGAACATTGGACAGGATGAATAACTTTCTCAGTGTTGCTCAGCTAATAAGTGAAAAACCCAGATTCCAATCTTTGTTCATGTAGTAGTGACAACTTAACTCTTGCTCTGCTTATGACACTGCATTGTAAGTCTCTAGAACTCCCAGAACTGAATGATTTCTTACTTCTGGTGTCTTTACTTTCACTTCAAAGGTTTATTGCATTTATTGCAGAGAAAGTCTCCAACATTTAATGAATATGATTTTTAATAACTTATATATTTCTCTGATTAATCCTCAAACTAACAATAAATTATAAAGGATTACCCCTTTAAAAATGAGGAAATCCTGGTTTAGAGATTAAATATCTGTCAAAGTCCTCACAGTTCACACAACAATTAATGAAGCTGGAATTCTAAGATTTAGTGAATTCAGACCTTGAGCTTTCCCTCTTCTAAAAGAAAAATTGTGACAGAGGACAAATGAATTCGAGCTGTTAGCTTTTTACGGTTCAGCCTCAGATCCTCCTCTGCTTCTTAATTTGTTTCATGATGGTAGAAAAGCATAATTTCTATAAAGTTTTTTAAGAATGATCTGGGCAAATTATTTTCCCAATGTGCTCCTGTGGCAAGTTGTCTATTTTGCTATTCTTTTTCCTGCCCGCAGTTTGCTCTCATGATTTTTGTCACTAGACTTTGAGTTTCTTATGGCCAAGAGGTTGCTTAACAAAAGTTTTAAAATGTTAATGCACTAAGTGAAAGTCTCTCTAGAATAAAACATCATCATTATTTAGAAGATTGTAGTTTCCAGTCTTTTGCTTTAACCTATTGGATATGATGAGTGAAGAAAGGTAATGGGATATACTTAGGGTAAAGAGGAACAAAGTAACTTAAAATACATCTGCAATGATGAATTCCATGGGCAGAAGGGAGGGGAAAAAGTTAAAAATAGAGTTTCATATTTTACAAACAAGTGAATTATTTGGGCTCAGTTGCTTACTGATGCTTTTGCTTTAAGAATTGACTAGAACAGCCGAGATCGGTTTGGCTCAGTGGATATAGAGCATTGGCCTGCAGACTGAAAGGTCCCAGGTTCAGTTCCGGTTGGGGGCATGTACCTTGGTTGTGGGCACATATCCACTGTGGGGCATGCAGGAGGCGGCTGATCGATGTCTCTCATCGACGTTTCTGACTTTTTATCTCTCCCTTCCTCTCTGTAAAAAAATCAATAAAATATATTTAAAAAAAAGAATTGAGTGGAACATAGTGATAGTAGAGATGATTGTGTAACCCAAGGTGCTAATATATATATATTTAATGAATAACAAATGGTTGGTTAAAGAGAAGAGAATAAAAACTGGTATAAATAATTATTTTATAGTGTGTAAGGAATACTTGAATGGATCCTCAAAACTTGCCCGAAGGATCCAAAGCCACAGATCAAAAGAGATAAGAGGTTTAACCATGGAAACATACAGAGATGTGAGGCTAACTTCAGAGACTCAGCAAGGAAATTAGAGAGATGGGAGCACCTAGGAGCTCAGAATAACTAATCTCTTCTGAAAGGATGTTGAGTTGGAAAGACTTAAAGTTATGGTAAGGCGGTCAGTTCTCTGGGGTGCATGCTGCTGAAGGGAGCACAGAAGAGAAACTAGGATAGATGCAACAGAGTGATATTTTACTTCAGGGACAACTAGATACAACAGGCTTAGGAATCACGCTAATTGAAGTCTTTGTTCCAATTCTCACTACTTTTTAATTTCTCTGAACCTTAATTTCTGGGAGATGGGGGAAAAAAGTAGAATAAAGAGACAAATACTCAATTTCTTTTTTTTCTTTCTGGAAGTATAAAATACATAATGCATCTAAAGTACTTAACTTAGTGTCTGGCATATTTTAGGTTATTAATTTTTCTTCCTTTCTACACTCTGTACTTCTGTTTCCTTGTGCATTTTTAAAGCTCTCCCCTTCTCATCCATGTAGCTTGAATTTAGTTATAGGAGCAGATATTGAAATTCATTAGGGTAATACAAGAAAGATGAGATAAAAAAAAAGAAAATTATATAATAAAATATCAATGGAAAAATAGAGAGATAGCGTGAAGTGAAATTCCAAAGCAGATAACGTTTAGAATTATTTTATTGGTAAGAAAATGGAACTGATATCTTTGTTCAAACAGTGGGACCATGGGACACAAATGACTCTTTTTCAATTTCTGCTCTTTGTAGCTATAGAATAGATACAGTGACAGCTGGAAATCTGTATAAAAACTTGGGCACAGGTAGAATGTATGTTTAAGTCCATTAAAGATTTTTAAATCCACAGCCATCAAATTGATTGTCCTTTGTCAAATTAAAACTGAACTGGCTAGGTATACCTATTATATACATCCATTGATTTTTCTATCTCCAAAATTCAGATTGCTACACATATACAGGTGAGTTAATTTACAAGGTGTATAAATAAAACATTTAAATCATTGACCTATTATTAATGAGTAAAGCGCTAGAGATAATACCTGAATACAACCAATTTAGATACTGCCAAATAACACAAATTATTTATTAAATCATCAGTGTTGTTCTTAATCAAATATTGCCATAGAAATTAATTTTAAATTATACTTAAATCAATAATAAAATAACATTCATAAATTTATGAATAATATTCATAAGCATACATTTATAAAATATTATTATTGCTGACATTATTAATCACAATGTTAATGTCATTTTTAATTAAGTACCACATCTGATATTCTCAACAATCCTGACAACTAATAAATGTTGTTACTTCACTATTCATATTTAATTCCTGAAAAAGAAATGATGCTCAGAATGGATTATTGCTCTCAAAGGTCATAAAGTGAGAAAACAGAACCTAAACCTGAACCAATTTTTCAAACTATGCTTTGAATACATATATCACCAGGAGATTGTTTGTATAAAATTGTGAAATGTCACTGTTTAGTCTAATTTTTCTATTATTAGAAATGTATATCTACATCTCTTCCACGCCACTGTTCCTAATTAAGTCCCTGTGTTAGATTTCTAGGATGAAGAAAACAAAGTATCACCGAGGGGGTCGCTTAAACAACAAACAATGTATTTTCTCACATTTCTGGGAACTGGAAGTCCAAGGTCAGGTGTGGTTAGGGGTAGGTTCTACAAAGTCCTATCTTGTCTCTTAGATGGACATTATCTTCCAGTGTCTTCACGTGGTCTTATTTCAGTATTTGTCTTAATCTCCAATGGATAAAAAAGGGTGCTGTAATAAATCTAACCAAAAGTAACTTCCAGAGTGATCTCATCATGACTGGGCAGGTCATGATGTGTACTCTTGCTTCAGGCCTACAACTTCCCTAGTAAAAGGTTATCTTTGCCTTAAGAAGGTCCTGTCCCTTCTTTTTGTGTATCTTGGTTAACATACCTTTGAAAAGGCCTCTTTTTCAGACCCCTGAGAGCACCCTCAAGAGAGTACATAATTCTATTAACTATCCTATAAGCTACCCCCCCCTTACTGTCTATCACTTTCATGTAATATTCCTTATGGTCATTTTTTAACTTCAAATCTAGAAAATAAATCACAAAATGTCATTCTTGGGAGCATTTGAAATCTTGCTTATTAGCAATATTTTTAGTTTGGCTCAAATAAATTCTTATTAAGTTTTCTTACAGGTTTGCATTTTTTTTATGTTGAAACTCCTCTTCTTAAAAGACACTAGCCATATTGGATCAGAGCCCACACATAAGGTATGACCTCATTTTATCCTAATTAAATTTTAAAAGACTCTATCTGTAGATATAGTCACATTCGGAAATACTGGAAATTGAAGCTTCACTATAGTATAAGAATCCTGAAATAAAAATTCAAAAGAATATGTGCACCCTCATGTTCATTATAGCATGATTTACAATAGCTAAGATTTGGAAACAGCCCCAAGTGCCCATTAGTAAATGAGTGGATAAAATAGCTGTGGTACCTTTACACAATAGAATACTACCCAGCCAAATAAAAAATAAAAATAAAAAAAGGAAATCTTACCCTTTTATGACAGCAGGGATGGACCTGGAGAGTATTATGCTAAGTGAAATGAGCCAGTCAGAGTAAGACAAATACCATATGATCTCATTTATATGTAGAATCTAATGAACAAAATAAACTAACAAAATTGAAACAAAGGCATGGATACATGAAATAGACTGACATTGTCAGAGGATGGGAGGGGGAGATTTGATGAAAAAAGGTGAAAGGATTAGCCAAAAAACATATATGCATAACCTATAGATACAGACAATAGTGTAGTGATAGCCAGAGGGAATGAGGAGTGGAGTGGGGACAAGGGGAGGCGGGCCAAGAGCAGAGAATGGGAACGAAAAGAAACTTTGTTTGGAGTGAGGGTCATTCAATCCAGTGTGCAGATCATTTTTTATTGAGTTATACACTTGAAATCTGTATGGTTTTGCAAAACAAGGTCACCCTAATGAGTACAATTAAAAAATAAAAGTGTGTACCCCAATAAGTCCAATTAAAGATAAAAGGTTAGAGGAGTGTAAAATTCATCACCCCCTCTCTCTCCTTCCAATTTTATTGATATATAATTTACATGAAACATATATTAATTTCGGTGTACAATGTAATGATTTGGCTTATATATATATTGTGAAATGACAACCACAATAAGCTCAGGTAATAGTCACCACACTTAGTTACAATGTTTTTTTACTTTTGATAGGAACTTTTAATAACTACTTTCTAAGCAACTTTCAAATATACAAAAGAATATTGTTAACTATAGTCACTGTGCTGTACATTATATCCCCAAGAATTTACTTATAGCTAGACGTTTTTAACTTTTGGCAACATTTATCCATTTTCCTCAGCCCCTACTTTTAGCAACCACAAATCTGTTCTCTGTATCTATGAGGTTTATGTTTTTATTTTTAAGATACTGCATAATGAAATCATGTAGCATTTTTGTCTTCGTCTGAAATTACACTTAGCATAATGTCCTTAGCAAAATGTTGCAATTGGCAGGGTTTTCTTTTTTATAGTTGTATTATATTTATATTCTTTGTTGATTCACCAATTGATGGCTACTTATATGGTTTACAGGTCTTCTCTAGCCTAATAGGTAAAGATCCAGGATCTGTAAGGTCCAAATGATGGGATGAACAATTGAATGCCAGGCCACACACACAGCAGGCTCGGGTGGGTGGGGACTGGTGAGTGGGCTGAACTGCTGATCTCTTGGTCCCTCCTGGGTTGTGGGTTCTGCTCTGCGGTGACCCAGCACTGACTGCTACCACCAAGGTGGGTGTGATGTGATTGGTCAGGGGGCCCCACCGTTGCCTCATGATTGCCCAGGAGAGGGAGGCCCAGGCCACTGGCTGAGGTGCTCCATGATCGCCCCAAAGAGGAAGGCTTAGGTTAACCAGGCAGCGGTGGTGGGCGGGACCTCCTTCTGTGGGGTGATCAATCGCAGGGCACCCAGCCTGAGAGAGGGTGCTGGCCAGACTGAAGTAACACTCCCGCTAAGTGAACAAATTTCATGCACCAGGCCTCTAGTTGTAAATCTATCTATCTATCTATCTATCTATCTATCTATCTATCTATCTATCATCTATCTATAAGCCTAAGCGACCATCACAACAGAACGGACGACCAAACAGGAAGGGTGGGGTGACTAAATCGGCAGGGGAATTAGTGAGAAGCAACTAAATGACCAAGCAGCAGGCTGTGTGAGGCAACCAGGTTGGCAGGGGGGTTAGAGAGGGGCAACCAAATGACCAAGCAGCAAGCTGTTTGGGGTGGCCAGGGTGACAGCAGGGTTAGTGAGGGGTGACCAGGCTGGCAGAGGGGGCAGCGAGGGGTAACCAGGCCAGCGGGGTGGGGAGGTGGGGGCAGGGGTGGCAGTTGGGGGCGATGAGGCAGGCAGGCAGGTGAGCAGTGAGAAGCCAGTGGCCCCAGATTGTGAGAGAGATGTCCAACTGCCAGTTTAGGCCTGATCCTGGCAGGTAGACATGCCTCGAGGGGTTTCAGATTGAAGAGAGTTCAGGATGGGCTGAGAGGAATCTTCCCACCCATCCCCATACATGAATTTCATGCACTGGGCCTCTAGTAATAAAATAATGCTGGGATGAACAGGAGAGTGCAGATATTTCTTTGAGATAATAATATCATTTCCTTCAGATATATACCCAGAAGTAGACTTGCTAGATTATATGAAAGTTCTAGTTTTAATTTTTTGAGGAACCTTAACTCTTGAATTTGTACACAGTGTGAAAGCACCAATTGAGAAACACAAACCTGCCCCATTTTTTCCTCTGAGTGTATTCTGGCATCACTGAGTGGGTATGTGGGAGGAGCCAAGTGTCATAAGCTGTAAGAATCAGATAGCACTTGGAAGAACTCTGTCATCTTATTACCAGTGATGGTGATTTTTGTCTAGCTGCAGCAGAAAAACCTGAGCATTATTTCTATGAGGGAAATCTCCCCTCATATCCCAGGAAATTCAGGAGTCACGTTAACAGTTTATAGCCTTGTATCAGGCAAGTTGAGGGCCCCTGTGGTGTTTTATGTCAGCCAGTGACTTGACCTGCCCTCTGAGTAGACTCTCTCATTCTCCCTCTCAAGACTATATATGCTGAAACTCTCCCATTTAAATTGTTGTGCCTCCATAATCTAAATTAAGACTTTAAAATTTCATAGCAAACCTTAAGCCTTGAATACCAAGTGTTTGGATGTAGTGTATTTAAAGTTGCTAGATGTAGAGGAAACCAAGATGGCAGTATAGATGAACACCTAAACTGCTGCCTCACAAAAAAATTTCAAAACTACAACTAAAAGACAGAATGGACATCATCCAGAACCACAGGAAAGCTAGCTGAGTGGAAGTTCTACAACTAGGAGGAAAGAGAGGGGCTCACAAAGACTCAGAGGAGCTGAGGTACACAGACACATATGTGGAGTGGATGGGAAGCTGAGTGTCTGGCTTGCTTCCTCTAGCAGGAGGGAAACAGAAACTCCTGACTGCACTGAACCCCAGTTCTGACTGCACTGAACCCCAATTCTGGAAAAGACTCATACAGGGGGAGTCTGGATTATTGAAAAAAGGAAGGAGTGCACGGAAACTCAGAGGAGCCACAAAAGGCAGAGGTCTGGAGGTGTGCAAGCATGACTGCACAGAGAATGCTGCAGTAATTACTGAGGGACTCTGAGACTCAGGGGCCACATAGGGCAGGGCTGAGGGGAAGCCAAAACTGTCTGTTCAGCCCTGAGACTCCACCCCATCCAACCTGAGTACAGAAGCTTTTGCAATTCTGCAAATCTTGTACCATAAGGCTGACTCCAGCACAGAAGTTCTCCTGGCATAAACACAGCTGATCCTCACAACCAATTGGCTTGGAGGTCAATTCCCCCACAGTAATACCAACAACAATCAACAAGGCTGTTACATACAGTCTACAAAGGGGTGCACGAAGAGAGCCAAACTCAAGTAACTGAGGAGGTATAGGTACTGGGCCATATAGGACACCTAGCACACAAAGCTAGTCTACCAACTCAGGGAAGCAGCCAAAATGCAGACACAAAGCAACAGATCACAAACTAAAGAAATGGAAGAAAACAAATGACTGTGTATAGAGTTCAAAACCATGAAAATCTTATAAGATTTTTCAAGAATTTCCTAGAAAAGATGGATAAATTTAGCAAACCCCAAGAGCAGATGAAAAAGGACCAACTAGAAATTAAACATATACTGACTGAAATAAAAAATATTATACATAAACCTAACAGCAGACTAGAGGAAGGCAAGAATCAAGTCTAAAATCTGAAATACAAAGAAGCAGAAAACACTCACCTAGAAAAGAAAAAAGAAAAAAAGAATAAAAAAATATAAAGATAGTAAAAGGAGCCTCTGGTGCAACTTCAAGCAAACAACAACGGAATTATGGGGATGCCAAAAGCAAAGAGAGAGCAAGATATTGAAAATCTATTTGAAGAAATAATGACTGAAAACTTCCCCCACCTGGTGAAAGAAATAGACTTACAAGTCCAGGAAGTGCACAGTACCCCAAACAAAAGGACAACAATAAGATAATCATAATTAAAATGCCAAGAGCAAAAACAAAGAAACAATATTAAAAGCAGCAAGAGAAAAACAGTTAATTACCTACAAGGGAGCACCCATACAATTGTCAGCTGATTTCTCCACAGGAACTATGCAGGCCAGATGCGAGTGGCAAGAAATATTCAAAGTGATGAATAGTAAGAAACCATAACCCAAATTACTCTACCCAACAAAGCTATTATTCAAAATTGAAAGGCAGATAAAGAGCTTCACAGATAAGAAAAAGCTAAAGGAGTTCATCAACTCCTCTTCTTTAAAAAGTACCTTTCAGCATTTTATATAATACTGAAAGGTACTTTTTAAAGAAGAGGAGTAAGAAGAAAAAAGTAATGATAAAAATTATGAACAACAAATATGCATCAACAAGTGAATCTAAAAATTAAGTGAATAAAAAATATGATAAACAAAATAAACTGGTGAATATAATATAATCAGGGACAATAACAATTCTCAGGAAAAAAGGGGTGAGAGGAGTTCGGGGAGAGACTGGACAAAAGTCATACACCTATGGATGAGGACAATGGAGGGGAGGTAAGGGCAGAGGGTGGGGAGGGAGTTGGGGGGAGGGGAGCTATGGGGGGGAAGAGGAACAAGTGTAATAATCTGAAAAATAAAGATTTATTAAATTAAAAAAAATAAAGTTGCTAGATCTTTGTGAAAGTTGTGTTTGGGGCCACTGTAATTTAACCAAAGGTGAGCTTCTATTAGATAATTGAGTGAACAAATAAATGAATGATTAATATGACCTCTGAATTCTTTATATTTAGTTCAGACTACTTTTTTAAAAAATCTTTGATTCAGATATTTATCTCACTAAGCAAAATTGTATAATCCAATTATCCTTTTTATTCTTGATTTATCATGCAGTAAGATATCATAGAAAAGAGATCTTAGTGAAAGAGAGTCTTAGGTTTGATTTCTAGTGTCAGTCTTTGTTAATTGTGAAGTTAGTCAAGTTATTCCGTTTTCATAGCTTTCACCATCTGGATAAACTTTCCTGGATTCAAATACTAGTTTTCTCACTTAGTAGGTGAGAGTTCTTAACCTTTTTGTGCTTCATTAAAATGAAGTTTAAAATAGCACTGACTTCATAAATGTATTGTAAGGATGAATCACATTAACATGTAAAATGATTAGAACTTAATACATGAGAAACACAACATATATCATTCATTATAACCTGTGAGTTTATGATAAAAGTCTTTTTTCACAGGGTTGTTGGACAGTGTAAAGTGGGCAGAATGTAGGGTCTGTGATATAGCAGGTGCTAAATAAAAATTTGATCAATTTGAATTAGAAATAAAATGAAATTTAAATTGAAAATATATTTTTTTCATTCTCTTCTACTGGCTAACCTGGCTTTCAGGCCCTGGATTCAGCCTGAAGTCCTAGAGATCTGGCCTAGAGTGAGGATTAACTGGAATTTACCCTCTGGATAAAGGTATGAAACTGAGATACTGTCAAGGAGAGAAAACAAAGATGAAAATAGTTAATACAAAGAGAGATAGTATCTTTATATCAGATGGAGACAGACTCCAAAATTACTGAAGTATGTGAGGGTTTGAAGGTGGTAGGAGAAGAGAGAGGAAACATGCCAGGAGAAATAAATTTCCTAGTTTACCTATTTATAACTGTGTATGCTTTTAAGGCACTGAAATGAGGTATACCAATGGTATAACTAATTTATAATGTTATCTGGAGCCACATGTGGCTCTTTGGCACCTTGAGTGTGGCTCTTTCACAAAATACCTCGTGTGGTGGCAAACGTACAGTGCAATTGAAACTTTGTGGTCCATGTGCAGAAGTCGATTTTTGGCCTGGGGGAGTCTATTTTGAAGAACTGGCATTAGAACACTCAAGAGGCCAAAGAGCCACATGTGGTTCGCTAGCCGCGGTTTGCCGACCACTGAGGTACATCATTGAACAAACACAATTACTCAATGACTGTCCAATGGACCGTTTAGGTGTTGGGGGAAGAGAAGGGCCTCCTGATTAACCTGCTTTTCTTGAAAAGAAGCAAATGGAGACCAGAAGCTCCTCTTTCACCCCCAGAAAAGTGTTGTAAGACACGTCCAATCTCTCTACCTTTGTTGGATTTTCTCCTCTCCACCAGGAGGAATATTTTTGATGGATGAAATTGGAGCAAAGGTAAAGTATATCCAACCCTTTCAGATTTTACTCCTTCTGTCTTGGACTTACTTGCATTCAGAAGAGATGAGTTCATTTACACTGTTCCTGCTCGTCATGGTTGCCATCCTTACCTCCTCCATCCACCTGCACCAGACAGACACTAGTAGGGGAGTGGTCTTTGACTAGATATCTAAATCCTTTAATTCAATAAGCAAAAAATTATAATGTTCTCCAATGCTGTGTTCTTAGTAAACCTGTACTTTAGGTTATGAGATTAATATTCCATTGTAATCCCTATTTAGTGCTGGTTTCTGTTTATTCTCCCATGGCACCATATGTTGGGGTTTAGAGTGTTCATTAATCAAACTCTTCCACCATTGTCACCACCAACTGATTTAAATAGTCTGAGATGCATCAAAGATGGGGGTGGAGAATGGGACTGAATGTCTCCCTCATGCTGTTCCCTTCTTGGCATGGATAAGTCATTCTCTCCTCTCAGGGGGAAAAAAATGGAGATTGAAAAAGTAGGATAGTTGTCATTTCCCACTCAATAAGAATCTAGTACTTGAAATTATGATGCTTACATGTCAGAGATAGAAAAAAATCTTAAATTTCAGCCTAACCCTATAGTTCTAAAATACTGATTTAAAATCCAAATGATCCAATGACTACAATAAACCTTATTTAATTTGAGTGGAATTAAGAGAGGGAAGGAATTAATTTTAAATGTTTAAAAGATGCCTATCTATCTTTTCTATGTAGTAGTCAATAAAGGCATTTTATGTACTTCTCTGTTCTAAAAATAAAGTCATATTCATAGAGCAATACCAGAGAGCAAATTGATCAAAGGCTAACAAAAAGAATTGATAAATATAAATGCACCTTTAGGAGTGTGTGGGTGGGTGGCATGAGACTTGTATTAGATCCAACTTAATTAGCAGCTTGACTCTGTTTCAGAATGGTGTAAATAGTATAGGAAATTTGCAAATTAGGTAGATTACAGAGATGTAGCATAGCCTAAGAAAAATAAAGAAACTGATTAGAAAAAAAGTAGAGAAATTACACAGAATAAATAAATGAAATGGAAATATTAATTAGAAGCATGGAGTATAAGAGCAATTATTTTAACAGATTGGGAGATATTCTATAAAGGAGGTTTGTTAAAGAGTTCTCTCTATGCCAAGCATGGTCTTTAATTTGTGGGCTTTTATAAAACTACTAGAGGCCAGGTGCATGGATCTATGCACTGGTCGGGTCATGGCCTTTGGGGATCAGCCCACTGTGGGAGCGCTGCACCCCCTAGTGAGCGCTGTGGACTTGCCCTCTGAGAAGCCGCTCAATGAAAAAATTAGTCTGAACTTGTATTTTGAAATAATCTCTTGGGTAAAGGCGTGTTCTGTGTCTGAAGGAACCTGGTGGAGAGCTTTGCATCCCAAAGCCACTAGTGACACCACTGAGGATGTTCAGGGCATCCATGCTCCAGGATCCTCAGTCATCAGGACAGCCTCCCCAGGGGGTCCACAGTCATGTCCCTTCTTGCCATCTGCCTATGCCAGCTCCCCACACTCTTTCTAGAACCCACCTTAGAGGGCTTGCATCAGCTGGTAGGGTCAGGCTAAAGTTTGGTTGTCTCAGGTATTTGATAGGTGCAGAAACTGCTAGCAACCACTCCCACTGTGGGAGCAGATGCTCATCCTGGTTAGCCGAGCAGTGCTCCCACTGTGGGAGTGCACTGACCACCAGGGAGGAGCTCCTGCATAGAGTGTCGGCCTCCTGGTGGTCAGTGTGCATCATATCGACTGGTTAATCAGTTGTTCTGGTCCTTCTATCATTCAGTCACTGGAATAGAGGCTTGGTGCATGAAATTCATGCATGGGGGCAGAAGGGTGGTTGTCCCTCAGCTCATCCTGGACCCTCTCCAATTAGGGACCCCTCAAGGGATCTCTGACTGCCTACTTGGATCAGGCCTAAAAGGGCAGTTGAACATGCCTCTCACAATCCAGGACCACTGGCTCCCAACTGCTCGCCTGCCTGCCTTCTTAATTGCCCCTAACTGTTCTGCATGCCAGCCTGATCACCCCCTAATCCCTCCACTGCAGAATGATTGATGCCTAACTGCTCCCCTGCCAACCTGTTTGCCCCTAATTACTCTCCTCTGTAGGCCTGGTCACCCTTAACTGCTCTCTTCTGCAGGCTTGATCACCTCCAACTGCCCTTCCCTGCTGGCTAGCTTGTGGTGGCCATCTTGTATTCACATGGGGGCAATCATCTTTTGTGTTGGAGTGATGGTCAATTTGCATATTACTGTTTTATTAGATAGGATAGAGGATTGGTCCCATGTGGGAGCCAGCTGGTTTGCCCTGAAGAATGTTCCAGATCAGGGTGGGGGTTTCCTTGGCGTGTGGCATAGCTTGGGTGAGGGGCCTGTGGTGGTTTCCAGGCTGGCCATGCCTCTCATTGACCAAGCAGAGGCCCTGGGATCTTGGATTTATTTATCTTCTATAATTGAAACTTTGTAGCCTTGAGTGGAGGACTAGGCCTGCTAGGGCAGGTGGAAAGCTTGACTTCCTCCATCTCCAAGAGCAACTCAAACCTCCTGCTCTCTCCAGCTCTGTGGCTGCCACCATTTTGTTGGAGTTTATTTATCTTCTATCATTGAAACTTTGTAACATTAAGTGGAGGCCTGGGCTAGCAAGGGCAGGTGGAAAGCTTCTCTTCCTCCATTGCCAGGGAAACCCAAGCCTCCCTCCTGCTCTCCTTGCCACAGCCATCTTTATTGGGTTTATTTGTATATTCACTCCTGATTGGCTAGTGGGCATGGCTTGTGAGTGTAGTGGAGGTATGGTCAATTTGCATATTACTTTTTATTAGATAGGATGATACATAATTAGAGGTTTCTTGTTCTGATAGATTTTTGAAACAACTTAATTGAGATATAATTCATATTCTATATAATTCAGCAATTTAAAGTATAGATAGTTTTTAGAATATTCACCATATTATAAAGCTATTATTGCAATCTACTTTTACCTAATTTTTACCACATTTCCAAAAAACCTGGAATATCCCTTGAAATCTTTGATTTACTTTTTGATTCTATGGATTTTCTAATTTTCATGGTTTATCCATGTTATACTATGTTATCAGTACTTCATTCTATTTTATTGTAGTATTCCATTCCCTAGAAGGCTATCCCAATATTACATAACCATCTGTTTATCTGCTGATGGACAATTGGGCATTTCACATGTTTTTACTCTTATAAATGCACTGCTATAAATATTCATGTATAGTTTTTGTATGAATACATACTATTATTTCTCTTGGGTCTATACTTAGGAGTGGGATTGCTAAACTGGTTTCTAAGGCAGATGCACAATGTTATATCTCCAACACAATGTATGTATGAGAGTTTTAATGTCTCTACAGCCTCACCAATACTGTTCATTATTGTCTTAATTATTATAATCATTCTGGTAGTTGTGAAGAGGTATTTTAGTGTGGTTTTGATTTGCTTTTCAATGATAAGTAATGATATTGGGTTTGTTTTCATTTGCCTGTTTGTACCTTGTTTATGTTTCTAGTGAACTTTATATCCTTTGCTCATTTTAAAAGGAGATTATTTGTGTACATATAATTGAGCTGTAAAAGTTCTTTATATTCTTGATGAAATCTCTTATAAGATATGTGATCTGAAAATATTTTCTCTCACTCTGTGGATTTTATTTCACTTCCTTGATTATATAATTTCAAATGTTTTACATATTGAAGTCCAGTGTATTTTTTCTTTTGCATTTATTCTTTTTTGTCATATGTAAGAAAATATTGTCTAACACAAGATTACAAGGATATATGCCTACCTTGTTTTCATAGAATTTTATAGTTTTAGATCATACATATTTTGTATTCATTTTGAGAGTCCAACCTATTATTTTTCCTATGATACCTAATTGTTCAAGCACCATTTCTTGAAAAGACAATAAAAGACAATTTTTCCTCATTGAATTGTCTTGGCACTCTTGTCAAGAATCAAAGGACCATAAATGTAATAACATGCTATGTCTGGACTTTTAATCCTATCCTACTTACCTAGCTGCCTATCTATTTACTTAGAAAGATGGGTATATTGGTACTAGATTTTATATCAGTGGGATACAATATATTACCCAGATAATGGTAAAAATGGGATAGAAAATATACATGTGTATTCTCATTCCAGTACCATACTGTATCAAATATTGTGGCTTCTTAGTAAATTTTAAAATCAGGTAATTAAAATACCTAACTTTAGTCTTTTAGTTTTCAAGATTTGTTTGACTATACTGGGTCCCTTTAATTTTGATAGGCATTCAAGAAACAGCTTGTGAATTTTTGCAAAAATAATAAAAAATAGTAATAAATAAAGCCAGATTGAATTTTAATAGGAATTTTGTTTGATTTTCAGATAGATATGGAGAGGATTACCATCTTAATAATATTAAGCCCTCCAATTCAATATCATATCATGCTTTCCACGTATTTAGATATTCTTTAATTACTTTCAACAATATTTTGAAGTTTCATTGTACAAGTCTTACATATATTTTGTCAAATATATTTTATATATTGTATTTTTTTAAATGTTTTTATCAATTAAACTTTAAAAATTAATTTTGGATTATTCATTGACATTTGTATATTGATTTAGTATCCTGTGACATTTCTGATCAAAAAATATTTTTGTGAGATTCTTAGGTTTTCCTAAATATAGAATTGCATCATCTGCATATATAGTTTTATGTTTTCCTTGCTGCTCTTGATACCTTTTACTTATTTATTTAGCCTAATTGCCTTGTGTACTAAGTTGAATAGTTTTTCCCAAAATTCATGTCCACCAGTACTTCAGAATGTGATCTTATTTGAAAATAGGGTCTTTGCAAATATAGTTAATTAAATAAGATGAAGTTGTATTGCATAAGAACCCCAAAGCCATCCTATATAATAAAACGGTAATATGCAAATTGACCCTAATGGTGCAATGACTGGTCATTAGGACATGTACTGACCACCAGGGGGGCAGATGTTTAATGCAGGCGCTCCGCTCAGCCACAACAAGGCCTGAGGGCTGCAAGCGCAGCCATGGTGTTGGGAGTCTCTCCTGCCTCTTCTGCAGAGATAAAGATGTCCGACTGGTAGCTTAGGCCCACTCTCAGGAAGGAGCCGGCGTACGCCGCAATCGGACATCTCCTGAGGGCTCCTGGGTGCCAGAGGGATGCTGACTGCCAGCTTACGCTAGTCCCCCAGGGAGCAGTTGGACATCCTCCAAGGTGTCCCAGACTACGAAAAGGTGCAGGCCAGGCTGAGGGATCCCCTCGAGTGCATGAATTTTAATGCCCTGGGCTTCTAAGGTTATTATGAAAAGGCCATGTAAAGATATACAGACATAAAGCAAAAGAATATGACCATGTGAAGACAGAAGCAGGTATCAGCAGCTAAAAAGAAGAAAGGATTCTTCTCTATAACTTCAAAGAGACCATGGCCTTGTCAACTGCCTGACTTTTAGCCTCCGTAACTGTGAGAGAATAGATTTCTGTTATTTTAAGCCACCTAGATTGTGAAACTTCGTTGTGACAATCTTGAAAAAAATACTGTAATGAAATAAAGAGATGATTTTGGACCTATATTGGCCTGAGCTGGACTCCAGCAATCTGTCACTAATTAGTTCTGAGTAACTGAGCAAATAATTTAAATTTTTCCCAGTATCTTTTTCAATATTTGAAATGGAAATAAGGAAAAGCACATACTGTGAAGTTTGAAATAGATAATTATTATAAATAGTATTTTTTTTCTTTTTTTATTGTATTAATTAATTTTTAAAATATTATTATTGTTGTCATTGTTGCTGCTCAGTGAAACTATGTACTAGAGAAGCTATTATCCATAACAGAATCTTAAGAGAGTTCAGGTCTTTTAAGAGAGAAAAATAACATAGACAGTTAACAAATAAGTTTAACTACTTCCTCTATATGCTTTTGACTGAATTTAGATATTACTCCTTGTTTATGAATAGTTCCCTACTCTTCTGACTATAAAATATAACAAACTAGTTTATAGGGACAAGAACTATTTTTAGTCAACATCCATCCCTTCATGGATCACATCCTCTGCTTAGCCCCACCTGCTTGTGATCATAAAGATGACATCTCTTTACTCCCTAAGAGAGTTCATTCTACATCAGCTGAAACCACAGGGCGGCTCTGACATCCCAGAATGGAGCCTAGCCAATGTCATTAGTGGACAGGCTCTTTTGTTAACAGCCGCTTGTTTTCTCTTGTCAAGTTTATATTTCTCAGGGTGAGGAGTTAAGTGAGATGAAACGGAGAAGGCTTTTAGAAAGCTCTTGACACATGCGTTCTTTGATTGTTTGTAGCCTAGGTAGGATCAATAGAAGCTTGTCACACACATACATGTAACCATGGTCAAGGTAATAAGCACTGACTAGTACAATTTTATTTGCACCTCTGCAAAATGTTTCTGGTCAGAGGTCAGTCCAGCATTTGTGGGCGAATGCTTGCCTCTGGTATTTATTTTCTAGTAGAGGTTGTTGGGCTGCTCACTTGAGTGTGCCTATGAAAAATTTTCAATACACATTATTGTAATTTCCTCCACCACTCTCCACCTCTCACACACACTGAAACATATTCATTAGAAAACTCTTACACTTTTACAGAGCAGGTAAAGAACAGGGACTCTGAAATCAGACAGATCTGGGTCACTAGCTGTGACCTCTCAAAACCTCAGTTTTCTGATCTATGAAGTGGGAATTAATAGTATGAATATCATAAGCTTTTGTTGGTTTTGTTTACAAGTATGTCTCTTCCTTTAGACTTAATTCTTTGAGAAGAAGTCTTATAATTTGTTTCTACATCTTCAGTATCTATTACTTGGTATATGTTAAACATTCCACACTTGCTGAATGAAGGATGGATATGATTTTTTTAATCAAGTTATTTGACTTCTCTCAGACTCTGTTTTCATAATATGAGAACTAAAATAGATAATGTACAGAATAATGTTTTAGGTCTTTGCAAGTGTTAATATTCATGTCCTTATTGGTTGTTTACCTTTGGGTGATGGAAGATATTTTTTCTTATTTAGATTTAATTTCACAGCATTGGACTTTTTCTCCAATGCCTGCTCTCTTGTATACATAGGCATGTACTCAACTGAGTAAAATGGAATCCAGCAGCACATGCACTATTTAGGAGAACCATAGATCTTTATTTGAAATGTTTTGCTGGAGTCTAAGTGCATCAAGAATGAGAAACTCATCATCACTCACCACTTTGTCTCCATCTATATAGACATTATATCTTGATAGTTTTCACCTTATTTGCAGAATAATCACATTTCCTTGCATTTTGCAGGGGAATTCAGAATGAGCCAAACTGTATTGGCTTTAGGCAAAACATATGCTTTGTATTTATCAAAGTTTTCAGCAATACCTACATAGTCTCTACTAATAATTCCATTTTTTCAATGAACTCTGGTTATTTAATTTCTCTCTTAATCTAAAATATCATAAGCAGACTACTTTGGACTACCTTCTTTCTCCCATCTTGGGTTTGAAGTGTTACAAATAGCAGTTCTAATAATTTCTTCTTTTCACAATTTGGAAGTTGGTCAATTCTGAGTTTACTTAAAAGGAAGCAAAATGAAGGAAGATTTGCATTTTTCCCTATAGGCTAACAAAGATGCAATCTTGCTCTCCAATTAAGGATTCAGAGAAAAGGCTCTGTGGTATCATGAGGTGTCAGAAGGTGTCTTACATACAGGAAACCCAAGTAGCAGCTGGTTGCTGTAGAGGTAGCTAATGTGCAAATTTCCTAATTAGAGGAATGCAAATTTCAAAGACATGTTCTGTTATTCCCTGGAGCCATGTTGAGGAATTCAGCACAAGAAGGATTGTAAAAGTGCACACCTCTGGGGGATCTTGGAGCTAAGATGTGTCTGGTTTACACTTATTGGTACACATTGAGGCAGCAGCTATTGTTTTAGATGCAGAAGGTTAATACAGAAGCAGTTTAAATTGGACAGAATCTAATAGACCTTTAACTTGGATGACCTACTTGTGAAATCATTTGACATAATAGAATCCCCTACATTCCAGGTAGTTCAAGTTGTGTAGTGTTTTGGTGGTATGGGAAATAATTGGGTTAAATATGCATGAGTTCTTTTCATTTCTGAACAACTAACCAACTATGAGAAAAAAATAGATGAAATTGCTACCAGAGATATGAACAAAATTAAATAGTATTCAATTGTTTTTTATTTGTTTGTTTTGATTTTGCCTAATGACTTGTTAATTTTTCCTTTACTAAATTAACTGCTTTTTTCATTCATTCAAATTAATTGGCTTATTGTTTTTTTATTCAGTCTGCCTAAACATCTGTCTTCTAGGACTGAAGTCCTATTGTAAATGCATTGGTTATCAGACTGTAAGCCAGTGAGTCTTAGTTTCAAGTTTGCAGATTCTAAGAAAATTCTTAAGTTGGCATACAGAAATCTATAAACATTCCAGAATTCTAGAAAATAGTCTTTGTTAAAATGCATTTGTATATTTTTCTCAAGAGAAGGTTGATGGCATATATTTCCAGAAGGACACAATCTCAGGATCCAAGTGTTAGAAGAATGCTATTGCAGTCTTATCTGTAATATAATTGTAGGCAGTCTTGAATAAATGTGTCAGTTCATTTCTCCTGAGCTCTCGGCACTTACATTAATTGATGCAGGGTGATCTCATGACTTAACACTATTACACAAATGTAGATGTCAAACCGTTTGCTCTTTACATAGCCCTTCAAGCCTTAACCCGTGTTTTCCTGTGCTAGGGTGATTGGATGCTGCAGGAATACTCACTTTGCCTCATGCATCAGACTGTGAGATTGTCTGACCTGTCTAAGCAGAGACACAGGGAGAATTGAGTGAAGGCATGACTTTCATAGAATAGAAAAGTTCTGCCTCCTCTCATGGTCATTTTTCTGTTTCTTTTTATCCTTGTTTCCCCTGCACTCAGTTCCAGAAGGGTGTGTTTCTTTAATATAGGTGTCCTTTTAATGGCTCTTGCACCTCCTGGCTCTGTGACCTTGGCTCATTATCCTGTTGCAAAAGGAAGGTCACAATTTGTGCCTTGTTTCCTTGTTTTCTTTTTTTTAAGTAAATCTTTATTATTCTGTTTATTACAGATGTTCCTCTTTTGTTCACTCTCATGGCTCCACTCCACCTAATTCCTCCCACATCCCATGCCCTTACCCATGCCACTGTCCTAATCCATAGGTGTAAGATTTTTGTCCAATCTCTTCCTGCACCCCTCACTCCTCATTTCCCCCAAGAATTATTAGTACATTCCCTTCCTATGCCCCTAATTGTATTATATTCACCAGTTTATTGTGTTCATTGGATTTTTTATTCACTTGATTTTTAAATTCACTTGTTGATAGGTATGTATTTGTTACCACTTTGTTGTTCATAATTTTTATCTTTACCTTTTTATTCTTCTTCTTGTTCCTTTTTTTTGTAAAATATATTTTATTGATTTTTTTTTTACAGAGAGGAAAGGAAAGAGATAGAAAGTCAGAAACATCAATGAGAGAGACACATCAATCAGCCCCCTCCTTCATGCTCCACAGTGGAGATGTGCCCGCAAGCAAGGTACATACCCGCAACCGGAATCGAACCTGTGACCTTTCAGCCCGCAAGCCGACACTCTATCCACTGAGTCAAACTGGTCTTGGCTCTTCTTCCTCTTCTTAAAGAAAACTCTTCAGCATTTCATATAATCTTGGTTTGGTGGTGATGAACTCCTTTAGCTTTTTCTTATCTGTGAAGCTCTTTATCTGACCTTCAATTCTGAATGATAGCTTTGTTGGGTAGAATAATCTTGGTTGTAGGTTCTTCCTATTCATCACTCAATATTTCCTGCCACTCCCATCTGGCCTGCACAGTTTCTGTTGAGAAATCAGCTGACAGTTGTATGGGTACTCCCTTGTAGGTAACTAACTGTTTTTCTCTTGCTGCTTTCAAGATTCTCTCTTTGTCTTTTGCCCTTGGCATTTTCATTATGACGTGTCTTCGTGTGGTCCTCTTTGGATTCTTTTTGTTTGGTATTCTGTATGCTTCCTGGACTTGTAAGTTCACTTCTTTCACCAGGTAGGAAAAGTTTTCAGTCATTATTTCTTTAAATAGGTTTTCAGTATCTTGCTCTCTCTCTTCTGGCAACCCCACAGTTCTGATGTTGGTACACTTGAAGTTGTCCCAGAGGCTCCTTACACTATCTTCACATTTTTGGACTCTCTTTTCTTTTTGTTTTTTTCTGTTAGGGTGTTTTTTGCTTCCTCATATTTCAGATCTTTGATTTGATTCTTGGGATCCTTTAGTCTGCTGTTGGATTTCTGTATATTATTCTTTATTTCAGACAGTGCATGCTTAATTTTTGACTGGTCCTTTTCCATTTTTTTTGAGATTCTCATTAAGATCTTTGAAGGTCTCACTAAGTTTCTCAGAGTTCTCAATAAGTTTGTCGCTGGTTTGTAGAAGATTCTTGAATAACCTTATAAATGTGGTTTTGAACTCTATGTCCAGTCATTTGCTTTCCTCCATTTCTTTCATTTGTGACATGTTTCTTGGTCTCCACATTTTGGCTGCTTCCCGGTGTTGATGGAGTGGCTTTGTGTACTAGTTGTCCTTAGGGCCCAGTAGCTCCACCTCCCCAATCACTGAAGTGGGCACTCTTGGTGCACCCCTTTCTGAAGTCTTGTAGTTAAGCCTTGATTGCTATTTGTACACTTGGAGGAATTGACCTCCAGGCCAACTGACTGTGAGGATTAGCTGTGTTTATTAATGGAAGAACTGCTGTGCTGGAGACACCCCTATTGAGCAGAACTTGCTTCAGTGGGGCTTTGGTGCTCACCAAGTCTGCCTCTTGAGTGTGTCACTTATGTATGTGAGGAGTTGAAATCTGGTGTTGTCCCACACTGACCTCGGTACACTGGTTCCTGGATCTCCAAGGAGGTCCAAGTCAGCTAGTGTCTGAGGCCACCCAGCAGGAGCTACAGGGAGCTCTGCAGATTTCTTCTCTTTGGCTGGAGTTTGGAAGATTTGGAGTTGATTTCTCCTCTTTGCTTGGAGTTTGGAAGTTTTGGAGTTGTCTGATCCAGTTGCAATTTGTCAGGTTAAGCTGCCAAAGGGCAGCCACTCATATGCAAAAGTCGAGGCACAGCTGGGTGGGTTTGTAAATTGGGCAGGGTGGGGTCTTAGGGAGTCACTAGGCTAGGACATGGCAAACAGCAATGGCTGCCAGTCAGCCCTCTCTGCTGCTTCTGTTCAGTGTCCTGTGTCCCATGCCCCAGTGCAATTAACAATGATTCCAGTGCGCAACTCTGCAAGAGAGCCACCCTCCCTTTCTGACCTGATGGCAGACAGTCCAGTTTCTCCCTGTATGAGTCTGGGTCCCCAGAATCTCACCAGAAACTAGAGTTTAGAGATTTGGGAACTTGTAACTATTTCCCAATTGAAAACAACAGCACACACCAGCCCGATTCTCTCGCATCTGCGTACTTCTGCCTTTCTGAGCCTCTGCAAGTCCCATCAGGTCTGGATGCACTTTTTTCTTTTCTTCTAGTTGTAGAATTTCCACTCAGCCAGCTTTCCCGTGGTTCCGGGGGATAGTTGTTTTGTCTTTTAGTTGTAGTTTTGGTGTGGTTTTGAGAGACAGCACGCACAGATGTCTATCTTATGCCGCCATCTTGTTTCCTCTCGTGTCTTGTTTTCTTACATGGTTATCAGGATGATCAAATGAGATGATTGTGAAAAATCTGCAAAAAAAAAAAAAAAACAACTCTAAAATATATGTGATTCTGTATATGTTAAAATTGGTTTACTATAATTTTGTTTTAAACATGAGTAGAAAAAACTATTATGGACACTTGAAATGACTGTGTGAAATATTTATAAACTTGGTTTTTCATGTACCTCTACTGATACAGGAAAGCTCACCCAGCGCTAGCCTCGTGGCTCAGTTGTTTGGGGTGTCCTCCCCTACACCAGAAGGTTGTGAGTTCAATCCTCAGTTGAGTGCATAAGGGAGGCCACTAATTGATATTTCTCACTCACATCAATGTTTCTCTCTCTAAAACAACAACAAGAAAAATACACTCACCCAGTGGTAGGAGAAGAGGTGGGTTGGTTAAATGTCTGTGTGTTGGACTCTGTAAAAGGAAAGGTTTTCCATTTGTTTGTAATTGTGGTAATTTAGGGTATGTTTTGTTTTTTTTTATATTATAGACAAATAAGTTTTACTTTATGAACATATATATTTCTGAAGCTAGTTCTTGTAGAGTTCAGGAGAGATAAGCTCTATATCTGTAGCCTCCTGAAAACATATATTTTTAAAAACATCTATATTAAGAGTTGGGAAAGCACTGAAAATCAGTGTTATCCTATCCCATGAGCCACCATACTGTTTTCTGGAGAGGTTGCCTGGTGGGGGAAGGAGCAAGTTTGCTACAACTTTAGTGGGGAGTGCATGGCAGGTCCCTCGGTGGAAATCTGCTTTCCAGCTTCCCATCCATGAGGGAGAAGAGTGGGCTTATTGGGGAATGTCCACTCAGCAGCCCCTTGAGGGCATTTTAAGGATTTATGAATGCAAAGAGAATTCCTTTTTTAAATGACACTTACATCTGGGTCATAAAATCACAAAAGCCTTGAAAGAAATATATTGCATTTATTAGTTAAAAGGGAAGTAATAAGCCAATAATTTCCCCTCTTTGGAATGTTAACTCCTTTATAACATAGAGACACCTACATTTCATTAATTTAGACTATTAATATATAATTTGCACTTATTGGTATGAATTATTCTGAAGCTTACCTTTGCATTAAAAATGAAGAAAAGATATCCTATCTAATAAAATAGTAATATGCAAATTGACCATACCTCCACTACACCCACCAGCCACACCCAAAAGACAATCAGAGTGAGTATGCAAATTAACCCAACCAAGATGGCTACAGCCACAGAGAGAGCACGAGGGAAGCTTAGGTTGTTCCTGGTGATGGAGGAAGCCAATATTTCTGCAAACCCTGGCAGACCCAGGGCTCTTTAAGGCAACAAAGTTTCAATGGTTTGCAAGCGGAAGGCTTGGCTCTGCTCCAGGCTACAAAGTTTCAATTGTAGAAGATAAATAAATCCCAGATATGAGGGCCTCTGCTTGGGTTGCCAGGGGGCATTGCCAGCCTGCAAACCACTACAGGCCCCTCACCCAGGTCACCCTATACTCCAAAGGAACCCCCAACCTTATCCAGGACACCCTTCAGGGCAAACCAGCTTGACCCCATCCATGCAGCAGGCCTCTATTCTATCTAATAAAAGAGTAATATGCAGATTGACCACCACTCCAACACACAAGATGGCTGCCCCAATGTAGACAAAGGATCCTACTCCCAGAAGAGGAGGGCAGTTGGCAGGGACCAGGCCTGCAAGGGAGGGCAGTTGGGGGTGATCAAGCCTGCAGGGGAGGGCAGTTGGGGTGACTGGGCCTGCAGGGAAGGGCAGTTGTGTGGGACCCAGGACTGCAGGGTAGGGAAGTTAGGGCAAACAGGATGGCATGGAAGCAGTTAGGTATCAATCAGGCTGGCAGGGGAGTGGTTAGGGGTAATCAGGAAGGCAGTTGGGAGCTAGCAGTCCTGGATTGTGAGAGGGATGTCCAACTTTCAGGTTAGGCCCTATCCTGGATCAGGCCTAAACAGGTAGTTGGACTTCCCTCAAGGGGTCCCAGATTGGAGAGGAAGCAGGCTGGACTAAAGGAAAACCCCTCTCCCCCATGCACGAATTTTGTGCATTGGGCCTCTAGTTATGAAATAACAGAAAATATATATATATATATATATATATATATATATATATATATATATATATATATAAATATATATACTGTTCTCTGCCTTGTATCCCAGCACAGAGCTCCTAAAAGCCATGTAATTTCCTAAATGACACCAGCACTATGAGCATCTTTTGTTTTAATATTGGTTCTTTCACGCTGCTTCCTGACACATAGTTCCTAAATACCTTGGAATTTCCTAGGTGATAGGAGTGGCTTTTTTCTAAATAAGGTGACTTAGGTGGTTCCTGGAGAGCTTTAGGATTGGTCTGGTCACCAGAGAGACCAAGCCATGAGTGGAAGCTTGGAACCTTCAATCCAATCTCCCATGCTCTGGTAAAAGGAGGTGCTGGAAACTGAGTTAGTGACAATGTTGCCTATGTGATAAAGCTATAAAAATTCCCTGAAGTATGAGTTTCAGAGAGGTTCCTGGTTGGTGAAAATATCCATTTGCCTGGAAGGTGGTGCACCCCCAATGCATCGGGACAGAAGCTCCTGTGCTCAGGACCCTCCCCCTATATCCTTTATCATATTCTTTATTTTATAGTATACTAGAGGCCCAATGCATGAAATTCATGCAAGGGTAGGCCTTCCTTCCCCCAGCTGCCAGCACCAGCTTCCTGCCAGCACTGGGGATGGCTGCTGGCAGGCACCTGGTACTCAGGCTTCCCTTGTAGCCCTGGCTTCATCCAGAAGGACCTTCAGGCTAATTAGCATATTAAACTTTTATTATTATAGCCTAAGGGCCCAGTGCACAAATTTGTGCACCTTGAAAGGAATTGTGGACTGTAAGGCTGTGGTGGGCACAGCGGCAGGTCTTGGCACATCCTCTGTGCCCCTGCACCTATTGCTGTGAACCCCAGTGTCCTGTCTGCCAGCAGCCCTGATCTCACCACCGCTGCTCCCATGTGCTGACAGTGCCAGAGCTGTTCACACCTGCTGAGGCACAGAGCGACTGCGGCCGGAGCTAGGAGCAGTTGCAAGAAGCAGCTGCCAGCCTCATCTTCCTTCAGGACAGGGGGAGGTGGAGAAGCCCTGAGGGGCAATCATATCTGGCACCAGCTGCAGGTTTAAGCATCCAGAGGACCCTGGCATGCGGGAACAAAGAATGTTCAGTAACCACCAGAGGCTTGTGCCCCCACTCACCTGCTCCACCATCCTGCTGCTGTGGACATCTGCCATGTTCTGTGTGCCCCCTAGTGATCAGTGCACATCATAGTGACTGGTTATTCAGTTGTTCTGCCATTCGATCTATTTGCATATTTAGAGAGAGTTAAATGTGTTTTTCTGAGTTCTGTGAGCTTTTACAGCAAATGATCAAATCCAAGGAAGGATCGTGGGCAACTGGTTTGTAGTCTAGTTGGGCAGAAAATGTAGGTTGCCTGGGGACCTACTACTTGTGATTGGTGTCTGATGTGTGGGACAGTCGGATAGCAGTGAGTCCTTTAGCTGTGGGCCTGCACTAACTCCAGTTAATGTCAGAATTGCACTGCATTGTAGAACACCAGCTGATGTCACAAAGAATTACTCATTTGGGGGGCTGGGGGATACACATCCGGGGTCAGAAGTAAAGGAGAAGCATAGGAGAGTTTTTCCCAGAGAGATAAACTTCAGTGTTTTATATGATACAACAATAAAGCAAATTGTACATAGGATTTTATGATATGTTTTAAATACAAGGTTATATAAATTGCTTATTTCCAGATTAGTAACACCAAGTAAATATGTCTTATTTATTAAAATTGTCTAGGCCAGTGGTTGGCAAACTTATTAGTCAACGGAGCCAAATATCAACAGTACAATGATTGAGAACCAAATTTTTTAAACTAAATTCCTTCTAATGCCACTTCTTCAAAATAGACTTGCCCAGGCCATGAGGCCATAGTATTTTGTGGAAGAGCCACACTCAAGGGGCCAAAGAGCCGCATGTGGCTCATGAGCCGCAGTTTGCCAACAATAGACCGGTTTGGCTTAGTAAATAAAGCATTGGCCTGTAGATTGAAAGGTCGCATGTCCCATTCCAATCAAGGGCACATGCAGGGGTTGAGGGCTCAATACCCAGTGGGGAGCATGCTGGAGACAGTCAATCGATAATTCTCTCTATTCATTGATGTTTCCACCTCTCTCTCCTTTTCACTTCTTCTCTGAAATCCATTTAAAAATATATTATAAAAATAAATGGAGAGAGAAATCAAGATGGTGGCATAGGTAAACACCTAAACTGCAACCTCGCACAACAATTTCGTAACTACAATTAAAGACAGAACGAGCATCATCCAGAACAATAGGAAAGCTGGCTGAGTGGAAATTCTACAACTAGAAAAAAAGAGAGGGGCTCACAGAGACTCAGAAGAGCTGCAAAAGCTGAGGTACAGAGACATGCATGTGGAAAGGATGAGGTCAGTGGAGTGCCTGGCTGGTTTCCTCTAGCGGGAGGGAGACAGAAATCCCTGACTGCATTGAACCCCAGATCCGACTGCACTAAACCCCAGCTCTGGGCAAGACTCATATGGGGGTGGTCTAGATTGCTGTGAAAAGGAAAAAGTACACAGCAACTTAAGGGATCCGTGAAAAGGCAGAGGTCTGGAGGCACACGAACACAAGTGCACACACAGAGGGCTGTCTGTTGATTGTGCCCCTAGCTTTGTCTAGGGGGAGGGAGACAGGACCTCCCAACTGCACTGAAATCTACTTCCAACTGCACTGAACCCCAGTTTTGGGTGAGACCCTGGGGATCCAGACTTTCACAAGTCCCTGGAGAGCACAGAAACTCAGGGGAGCTGGAAGGCAGAGGTCTAGAGGCACATGCATGTGCACAGAGAGAGCTTCAGCAATTACCGAGGGACACAGACCCAGGGGCCAAGTAAGGAAGGGCTGACTGGAAACCAAGGCTGTCTCTGTTCAACCCTGAGATTCTGCCCCATCCAAGCTAAACAGAGAGGCTTTTGCAATTTCGCAAGTCTTATATCATAAGACTGACTCTAGCATAGAAGTTCTTCCATTGTAGACATAGCTAATCCTCATAGCCAATTGTCCTGGAGGTCAATTCCCCTCAGTGATACCAACAAAAATTAAGACTTTACTACAACAAGGCTGTACACACAGTCCACAAAGGGGTGCACCAAGAGAGTCCACCTCAGGTAACTGGGAAGGCAGAGCTACTGGGCCATATAGGACATCAAGCACACAAAATCATTTTACCAACTCAGGGAAGCAGCGAAAATGGGGAGACAAAGGAATATATCACAAATTAAAGAATTGGAGGAAAACAAATGACTAGATACAGAGTTCAAAACCATGGTTAGAAGGTTTTTCAAGAATTTCCTAGAAAAGGTTGATAAATTTAGTGAGACCCAAGAGGAGATGAAAAAGGACCAACTGGAGATGAAAAATGACCAACTAGAAATTAAACATACATTGACTGAAATAAAAAATATTATACAGAGACTTAACAGCAGACTATAGGAGTGCAAGACTCAAGTCAAAGATTTGAAATACAAAGAAGCAAAAAAACACTCCACTGGAAAAGAAAAAAGAAAAAAGAATCCAAAAATGTAAAGATAGTGTAAGGAGTCTCTGGAATAACTTCAAGTGTACCAACATCAAATTATGGGGGTGCCAGAAGAAGAGAGAAAGGAAGATACTGAAAGCCTATCTGAAGAAATAATGACTAAAAACTTCCCGCATCTGGTGAAAGAAATAGACTTATAAGTCCAGGAAGCACACAAAACCCCAAACAAAAGGAATCCAAAGAGGACCACACCAAGACAATCATAATTCAAATGCCAAGAACAAAAGACAAAGAGAGAATATTAAAAGCAGCAAGAGAAAAACAGTTAATTACTTACAATAGAGCACCCATACAATTGTCAGCTGATTTCTCAACAGAAACTATGCAGGCCAGACGGAAGTGGCAAGAAATATTCAAAGTGAAGAATAGCAAGAACCTACAACCAAGATTACTCTACCCAGCAAAGCTATCATTCAGAACTGAAGGGCAGATAAAGAGCTTCACATATAAGAAACAGCTAAAGTTCATCAACACCAAACCAGTATTATACGAAATGCTGAAAGGTACTCTTTAAGAAGAGGAAGAAGAATAAAAAGGTAAAGATAAAAATTATGGACAACAAATACATTATCTATCAAGTGAATCTAAAAATCAAGTGAATAAAAAAATCTGATGAACAGAATAAACTGGTTAATTTAATAGAATCAGGGGTATAGAAGGGAGTGGACTGACAATTCTCAGGGGGGAAGGGGTAAGAGAGGTGCAGGGAGAGACTGGAAAAAAAATCATACACTTATTGATGAGGACAATTCGGGGGAGGTAAGACAGAGGGTGGGGTGGGAGCTGGATGGAGAGGAGCTATCAGGGGGGAAGAGGAACAATGTAATAATCTGAACAATGAAGATTTATTAAATTAAAAATAAATGAATAAAAATAAAATAAAATGGTCCAGGCCAGACATTAATTTGTGAACAGCTTGTTTTCAATTATTTGAATACTATGAAAATCCTATTTTTTACAGAAAAATTCTATGATTCAAATTTTTCACTCTTTAGACTGAGCTCCCTCCCCAAATAGTCAGAATTAGTAAAGTTTGATTAAAGAGATTTTATAAAAGAGGTTAACGTAAGCAGAGAATAATTTCATCCAAGCATCATATCAAAAGGCAGTCATGCATCACTTAATGACAGAGATATGTTCTGAGAAATGTGTTGTTAGGTGAGTGGGTCCTTGTAAGAATACTTAGACGCCTTGATGAGCAAAACAGCACAGGATTAAATCAAGCAGAAGAGAAAATGATGCAATCAAGAGATGCAGTAAGTAGGAGATATCTGAGGCTGCTGCTGGCATAACACGCAGGCAAACTTCTTTTTATTAGTGATTAGAGTGAGTACATTCTAAATGATAAAAAACATATTAGAATAAATACATAAACCAGCAACATAGCTGTTCATCTTCCTTATTAAGCATTAAAGACTGTACATAATCATGCTATGCTCTATGAGATTGGCAGCGCAGCAGGCATATTTACAGTATCCCACAGACATGTGAGTAATGTCACCAAGTGAGGGGAATTGTTCAGCTTTATTGTAATCTCATGGGACCACCATCATATGTTCAGTCCTAAACGTTATGAGGCACATGAGTGAATGCTAAACAAGAGTAATTCTTAAATAGTGACACAGTAATTCTCTCGAACCATTGAATTTTGTCAAAAAATAAAGTAACTGTTTCTTAAGTTGCATACACATCTTTTCTATTTATAAGCCAATATTTTATGCTTTTTAAAAACAGGGTCTTAACAACAGCCTGATTCTAGAGAGGTTTAAGAGGGAATCGGACAGAGGCTCAAAGAGGGCAAATGACTGGCCTACATCATAGAGCCTCCTATTGGATATGGAGGAGGCTCTAAGTAAATTTTACTTTCCACATTATGGAATTAAGTTAGTATAGGCATACATTAGTTATTGTGCTTTGCAGCTGTTGTGTGTTTTGTTTTGTTTTGTTTTGTTTTTACAAATTGAAGGTAAGATTCTTTACCAGCAAGAGACTGCAAATTGCTTTGTTGATACTTGCTTTATTGCAGTCGTCTGGACCAGTGATTTTCAACCAGTGTGTCAGATGCCACAAAAATTTTTAAGCAATATCTGATTATTTAGTCAGGGGCACTGACCTCTTTTCCTTTAGATTTTCAAATAAAAAAATGACAACAGCCAATACAATTCCAGATATCCTATGTGAAAGAATCAAAATTATACTATGTTTTTGTCAGATCGGCAAAAAAAAAATGTTTTTGTGTCTGTGCTGCAGAATTTTAGTAATTGGTTTATGTGTGGCATAAAATGAAAAAGGATGAAAATTGCTGGTCTGGACAAAACCCACAATGTCTCAGAGATATGCCTGCATAATGTTAAGGACACCTTAAAACCTCAAATTTTTGAAGTAAGACAGATCTGTTTCTAAATCTGTTCATTTTATCTATTTATTTATCTATCTATCAATTGATTGATATATTGATTGATTGTTGACACTGTTATAAATGTCCCCCATTACCCATCTCTACTCAGGCCCCATCCCCCCTCTCTCTGCTCATCACCTCAATGTTGTCTATATCTATAGGTTATGCATATATGTTCTTTGGCTAATCTCTTCACCTCCTTTCACCCATTCCCATAATCCCTCTCTCCTTTGACCTCTGTCAGTCTGCTCCATTTATCCATCCCATGTTCATATTCTTACTAGTGATATAATCTTAGAAAAGTCATTTCTTCTCTCTGAACCTCTGCTTTTCCTTCTGCAAAAAGGAGTGACTAATAAAATAGTTATGAAGTTTGGGTGTATTGACAAAATGCCTTGAAAAAACCTTGCATGTAGCAGCCTGATGGTAGATGTTTTGAGTTGTGTTGTGAAGGAGTAGTGGTATACTCTGGATTTGGAGAGAAGTGACTTTCAGTCTAGCTTTGCTGATTGCTGTGTTTGTGACCTGAGGCAAGTTTATTCATCTCTCTGTAATCCATGTACGAGAAGTTTATTTAGTCGGAAAAAAAATACCATATAGAAAGTGATACATGATGCCTGACATATGGCAGATAGTGCATAAACAGATGTTTCTATTAGACCAACCAGGTTGCCTGTGCATACTCACCTGCAGTTTATGAAAATAATATTCTAATATATGGGTGTTGTTTTGTTTAACTATCACTTTTTAAACATTTTCTTTCTTTTTTTTCTTTTATCATGTTTTATTTTTTCCATCACCATTCATCACTCCTATAACCTCTTCCACTTCCCCATAATCACCAGACTGTTATTTATGTCCATGAGTTCTTTCCCCCATTTTTTCCTTCTTTGCTCGATCCCTCCATATCCCCTGCCTCATCCTCACCCCTAAGAGCTGGCAGTCTGCTCTCTTTCTATGAGTCTATCTCTATTTTGCTTGTTAATTCATTTTGTTCATTGGATTCCACATATGAGTAAAATAATATAGTGCTTCTATTTCTCTGAATGACTTATTTCACTTATCATACTGTTCTCCAGGTTCATCCATGCTTTTGCAAAGGGTAAGATTGCATTCTTTTTTTATAGCCAAGTATTATTCTATTGTGTGAATGTACTGCAGCTGTTTTATCTACTCATCTACTGATGGACACTTGGGTTGCTTCCTAATCAAGGCAATTGTAAATAATACTGCTATCAACATAGGGGTGCATACATTCTTTCACATTTGTGTTTCCAGGTTCTTCAGAAAAATTACCAGAAGTGGAATTTCTGGGTCATAAGGCAGTTCCATTTTTAATATTTTTGGCTGCACCAGTCTGCATTTCCACCAACAATGCATAAGGGTTTTCTTTTCTCCAAATCCTACCCAACATTTGTTGATTTATTGATGATAGCCATTCTGACAGGTCTGAGGTGATAATTTGAATTTATCTGATGACATTGAGCATCTTTCATATGTCTATTGGTCATCTATATATGCTTTTCTTTCAATGAGGAAGAGTGTGAATCAGAAGGGGAACTTCTGTTTGCCCATTCAGATTCTTTGCCCATTTTTTTAAGTGGATTGTTTGTTGTTTTGGCATTCAGTTTTATAAGTTCATTATACTTTTTTTTATTTTTAATGCATGTTAGGACCAGTGGTCCCCTGTGTTCTTTTCCTTCACTTCTACCCTCTTCTCTGGTTGAATTTCATTAATGCTTCTTTTCCTCCTTTAAAGAGGTTCTGGTCTAGGGAGTCACTGCCCCACCCTTCAGCCCAGGAGAGCTGGGTGTTTCCTAAACCCAGGAGAGGCAGAACCTACTTGGGCATGCCAGTGGCAGAGAGAAGTGCCCCTAAAAGAAGAAGTACCTGTGAGGCTCCAGGAGAAGGAGGCTTAGCCCCCATCTAAGGCCTGGACATGAGTGAGCTTCCTGGGGGGTGAGGAGGGCTGTTTTGGAACAGATAGTTCACAGGGTGATGAAAGGCTGACTTGGTGTCTGTGTAAGCTTTGCTGTTTTTTATTATGATTCAGGCTTTTTTCCCCTAAGTCCTTTACCAGAATACATTATAGAGGAGCAAAGAGAAGTATTCTCTGATGGAGAAGTAGTTTAGAGAAAAGTGAAGAATTCTATCCCATGATGACTATTTTTAAGCTTTTATGTGAATAGTCTTAAGCATATACAAAAGTAGAGAAAGGGTACATCAATATGCCTCTCACATCTCTTTCTCTTCCTCCCTCCCGCCCACTCTCGCTGAGAATAACACCTACATTTTTATTATTAATACCCTTATCAGATGAATATGACCTGGTATCAAATTATACTACAAGGCCATATTAATCAAAACAGCATGGTACTGGCATAAAAACAGAGTTATAGATCAATAGAACAGAATACAGAGCCCAGAAATAAACCCACACCTTTATAGTCAATTTGACAAAGGAGAGAAAAACATGCAATGGGCTAATGATATTCTAGTCAATAAATGGTGGTGAGAAAATTTAATAGATACATGCAAAAATATGAAATTACTCCACATACCTGAATAAAGTCTAAATGGAATAAAGACTTAAATGTTAGACTTAAAATTATAAAATTTTTAAAAGAAAACATAGGCATTAAAATCTGGGACATTTCCTATAGCAATATATTTTTTTTCTGATATATGTCATTTTTGCACAGCAAAGGAAACCATTGAAATAATGAAAATACAATCTACTGAATGGTAGAACATATCCAGTATATGTTGATACAGAGCAGTGACATGCCACTCTCACATTTTAATATGATCTATAGAAAAAAGTAATTATCAAAAATATAAGACAAATAGTAAGTTGTTTGAATTGACAAAATCTGACTCTAGGTTAGGTGAAGTCTGGAAACTGATTTATTGTACTTCATCTAGAATTGTATTCCTGGGTTTTATGATGTTCACCTGCCTTGGACTTAGAACTTGAATATAGCTTAGATGGGATCCTGGCCTAAGATGTGTGTGGTTATTTCAGCCAGATTCAGAGTGCACAGTCTCCTGAATTTTAGTTTCATTTATCTCTGTTAGCTGTAATTTTTACGGAATCAGGAGGCCATAGGAAGCTAGAAGCATTTTGACCACAATAAATCTAACCCTGAATATACCATCACTTTCACCACTTCTCTCCATTTAATTTAAGCCCAACCCTTCACTTTTACATTCCTTTAATACATTTTTTAGGTTGAGTTTTGATTCTATCTCAAGATATTCAACGTTAAGCAATAAATACATCCTACCTTAGGCATAGCATCTCAAAATTATGCTCAAAAACCTACAAGTTAACCTTCAAAAGCACTTCATATTCTCACAAAGAATTCTATGCTTATGTCTACTAACATACTAGTAGCTCCATTGTTCACTTTATTGCTCTGGTCTAATCCAGCCATATACTCTTCTCATCTTATGAGTTGTCAGAATCATTTTGGGCTTGGCAGAAGGGCAAAACTACCTTTCCTATAGTGTCTCTCATGGTCTGTATGTGCCATGTATATTTGGTAGGGATATACCAGACAGCTAACTCTGAGGTAAATCAGGGCACTCAAAAATGGATAAAAAGTTCCCCCCGGCACCCTCTATCCCCCTGCAAATGCCCTGGTCTAATGAGAAACACAGAGGTACACTGGTTAACTGGACACACTATGATGAGTAACATGAAGGCATATGCAGGACAGGGTGAGAATTGGTGGTGAGGAAATGCAGGTGAAATGCAGGCAGAACCATTGTCTCAGAGGAACTGAAGAAATCTCTTTCTCTAAAGAGAGCGTGATTTCTTGAGTCAGATTAAAGAATTAAACATTTTTCCTGGCTGGCATGGCTCAGTGGGTGAGCATCTACCTGTGAACCAGGAGGTCATCATTCAATTCCTGGTCAGGGCACATGGCTGGGTTATAGGCTCGATTCTCTTTCATCATCAATGTATTTATCTCTCTCTTTCTCTCCATTCATCTCTGAAATCAATAAAAAATATAGTAAGAATAATTTGTCCTAAATACTTTATAAGCATTTACTATTGTTACTGTTATTTCTTTAATCCACATCCCTTCCATCTTTTTTGAAATATATTTTTACTAGTATACCCAATTTTTGAAGAACTTTAAATAAATAAGTAGTTGGCTTTTAAGTTTTTTTAAACTGCGATCCACTCTAAAAAATACAGTTAACATAATATCAGCATATGCCATATGCATATATTTTGTGTAGACACCTACATAGATTCATATAATACAGCTTATATAATAAAAGGCTAATATGCAAATAGACCAAATAGCAGAACAACCAAACAACTGGTTGATCACCAGGGGGCATGTGTGAAACATGGCAGACATTGGCCACAACACGATTATGAGCAGGTGAGGGAGGGTGCCAGAACAAGTTGGGGTACTGTCTGGTCGCTGTCAGTGGGGCAAACCTCTGGTGGTTACTGAAAATTCTTTGCTCCCAAGTGCCGCAGTTCCACCTGGTACTTGCAACTGCTGCCGGAGCTAGCCCCATTCATCCCTGCTGCCAGAGATGGAGCCACCACTTGCACCCACTACCAGCACAAGCCCAGCTCACACCCACAGCCAGTGCCAGAGCTGCCACTCGCATCCACTGCCAATGCCCGGCGCCTGTTCCAATCATTTTGCACCATCAGAGGGTGAGAGTGGAGGCTGCTGGCCCTAATCATCTCTGAGGGCTTCTCCACGCCCCCTGCTCCTGAGGGGCAATCAGTGCAGCAGCTGACCATTCATACCTGCTGACAGTGCCAGCCCTGCTTGCACCTGCTGTTGGCACTAGCCCCAATCACTCCACGCCATCAGTGGGTGCAAGTGGGGATGGTGCTGTCAGTATATGGGGGCGGTAGGAGCAGGAGGGGGGCTGCCAGCAGACAGAGAACTGGGGGCTATATTGGGAGGGGCTGGGCAGCAGCACAGAGAATGTGCTAAGCCCCACCCCTGTGTCTTCCTCAGCTCACAGTCCACAGTTCCTTTTAAGGTGCCCAAATTCATGCACTGGGCTCCTAGTAAATGTATAAAGTACTCTATTGTTTTCTATTTTATTTTATTCTAGTCTGTTAAGTGCAAGCAGAAGTATTGTTGTCATAGCATACTGAATTGAATTTAATGATATAATCATAGACTGTAGGCTATTGTTTGGACACACAACTAATTAATAAATTACATATTGTGGCACGTGCCACAATAGGAATATGTAAAGACGCCAAGGAACAATATAGGAGTAGAGTCTAATGAGCCACTGAGGACAAGAACTGGATTATGGTTATTTTTTGCTCTATAGCATTTAACATTTAGTTGGTTCTTAATAAATACTTCTTAAATTAATAAAGCTGGGTGAAATTAGCATCATTTACACATAATCCTCTAATATGGACATTGATTTTTTTAGCTATAATTATGACAAGTGCCAGTCATATTAGCAACCACACTCACCTGCTCCTGACAGACATTGTAATAGTACCCAGTTTCTTTGAACCTCAGGTTTTCTTCTAGATATTGATGCAGGCAGCTGCTACCAATCTCCTAGAATTGACAGGGATGATGAAATATATTTTAGGAAATTTCTTTATAACTCTATTTATTTGTATACTACTGAGAGGTGGACCCGAGGTCGGTTCACTATCTGCCTTTCTTTGGATTTTCTCCTTTCTGAAAGGCAAGCACAATGTCTTCTAATTCATTTCAACTCCAATGAGTGCCTGCTAGGATTTCTGGCACACAGTGGGTTCACATATTGAGATGCTATAAATTTGTTGTCAATTTAATGCCACTTTCCCATTAAATGGGGCTGTTAAATTGTGAACATATTCCTGCCTTCCTGCTTCATAAAACATGAGCACTCTAATCCCAGATGGCACATCCTCCAGAAACATATGGGCAGGACAATTTATAAGGAGCGCTCTTTCAGGAGCCGGCTCCACTCAGCTGAGGAGGCTGAATGATTTTGCAAAGACATTTCAGGCTCCTCATTGGGAAGGAGCGTGGGTAGGGCTTAGCTATGTAGCCAAGGGATTAAGAAAACAGTTTTACACACATCTCCTTCCCTAAAGGATATGGACTTTCATAATTAGGGGGAGCTGAGACCGATGGTGTTAGGAAACTTCCCCTCTCCAAGCGCAGGGCACACACACCTTGTAGTGAATGTATATGTCTCTGTGCTTTTTGCTGTAGTTCTCTAGGACCAAAGTAGGCTGTGCTGACATTGGGGTGGATACTCAGGAAGGGCACCTGCAAGGGGGAAAAAAGAGCCCGATGTTTACTTCTTATCTACCAGGCACCACTGTGTTTTGCATCCACTTTGTGTATTGCATTCAGGATGAGGACTGGTAGTAGGAAACACTTGAAAGGTAACCACTGTCAAATAATGAGGAACCTAAGGTAAGGATTCAGATTCTTCCCTAGCAATGAGAGTATTAGGATTAGGTGTATGCCTTGGTTTCTCAGCACATACTATAGAGAAGTCCTCCCTGCTGTGTTACTGCAAGAAAGTCCCAAAGCAGGAGTCACTGTCCCTGGTGATAGAAGCTCAGTGTCTCAAAGTCTGCACAAAACAAAACGGGATGAGTTACGTATAAATATGCCTAACTTACGTGTGAGCAATCCACAATAAATACAGCTGGGGCCAGTTCAGCCTTCAGCTTTCCCTGCCCAGACCAATGTAACGCCTGTGAGTGAAGTTTCAATGACAGCTGAGGTCCTTACCCTGATGTGTCTGACTGAACACTAAGCTGTGTTACCTTTCACGGTGAGCTTTCTCCATGGAGCCTGGTACCTACCGAGTAGTCAGTAAGTGCTTCTTGCGTGCACAAACATTGGCTCATTTTAGGGGGCTAGATTAGTGCATCTCTTCTGTAACTCCACTTCTATGATGTCTGCATGCTCAGCATTCTCCCCCAACATTCCCTTTCCTTTCTTGCCAGTGGCTCCTGGAGCTGGAGCTAGAGCAGATATCTATCATCCTTTATGTTGCCTGTGACAGTGTCCCTTGGACTGATGTCCAGGGCAGAGTCCCAGACCTTTTGCTACGCACCAGATCAAACAGCCTACTCAGGTGTCCCCAGGTCCTTGTAATCTGATGAATAGTATTTGTAGGGGATTTAAATCATGTTTGTGTGGTTAAACAAGATGGAATCAGAAAAAAAATGTTTAAAATATTCAGTGAAAGTTTCAGTGGCTTACCAATTCAATGGTCTTTATGTACTTGGCATTAAACTCAGAGAAGTACACAGCGTCAGTAAAGTCAGTAGCCCTCACAGAGGCACAACCTGGGAGAGATGCTCTGTACTTACGCTTCTAGCACTGTGCCATGGGCAACACCTTCATTACTTTATTTAATCCTTACAATAATTATAAGATTCAGGCATTTTAGGTTCCATGCTTCTTATGGCAGACATACAGACAACTTGTCCTTGGTTTTACAACTAAAAATAAAATAATAAAAATGGATCTATTTAAACATAGATCCCAGCGCCTATGGAATCCTGTACAGACTCCGCCTTTTATTTTAAACACAGATTTTTATTGAAAAAAGCCCTGCTTAGGCTTCTGTAAATTTCTACCATCTGCTGAGAAGCTGGAGCATCACCTCTCCCGAACACTGTCTTATTACCGGCAAATAAACGTCAGGGTAAAGACCACGAGAATCATCTGTTACCTTAGCCTTCAAGAGGGGCATCCACTCCACCCTAGCGGTGCTTTCCAAGGATGCTGGGAAACAAATAGATTAGTGGGGCTGGCATCTTAGGAGGGTGCATAACCTTATGTTTCTGAACATTTAACTTATTAAAATTTACAGAGAGAGACCTTATGGTGCCATCACTTTATCTACCTAACATCATCAGTATGGCTCAAGTGCTAGGGCTTTGTACATTCACCCTGGCGGTGGAGAACATATGGTTTTACTTCTCTCTAAAGCCTCAGGGCATCTGACAGCACCTTTCATGGATAATGGATAAAGGCTGCCATACCAGTAGGTAACTTCCGTTACATCAATATTGCCTTCGTGCCAAGAATGCTGAGCCAATTCCAGGAGGTTTCCAACTGACCTCGGTCTGGTCTGTCAACAGCAACACCCTCAGGAGCAGCAGGGGAAATGCTTCTTGCACATTGGAGCTCCCCTAGGTTAGCAGGAGCTCCTTGAAACAGAAACTTAGGTAACACTGTGAAGCCAAATGTTGCAGCTGCCACATTTTTTTAAGCTGTTACTCTGATTGTGTTAATTTGTTCTTTTTGATACCTTCCCTACTGCTTCTGGGTGAGAATTTGTAAGTTTTTATTATAATAGCCTGAAGGAACTATTTCAAATGTGTTTTGAAAGAAGATCCAAAGATAATTGAAAATGTTTTGCACGTTTTTCCCAGGTTCCCTACAGCATCCAAACTATAAGTAGAATCACTATTTATTGATGTCAATATCTTCCTAGCAAGTAAGTGCAATTCTATGGAATCTACATTCTATTGTCAGTTGTTCAAAAGGGTCAACATCTCCGCTCTCTTATACTGTTCAGAAATAGTTACCAAAGGCCTGGAAATCATCTAAGCTTCACAGGGGATATTCACTTATTTTGTAGAGGAAAAACATGTGCAGTTTTCATATCTTCAGGAGTTACTATATTATAGGCAATGCCAGGAGGGTACATTGGAACCAGGTTGAAATGAGTCCAAATTCAAACTCTACTAATACTGGCTCATCGTCAGTAAGTTCCTGAGGGTCTTGATCATTGGTACTCTTATTAATTCCCTCCCTATTGCCTTCTTTTATGCACTTGTTCAGGCTTGCGAATTAGTACTCATCATTGACTTCCTTATCCCAGTTCTACAAATTTGTTTCAAATCTCTTCTGAATTTCACCTTTTCTCATCAGCTCCATAACCCCAGATTCTGGTCCAAGACATCATCTGCTTTTACCTGAGTTATAGCCTACTACTTGGTTTCCCTGCGTTCAGTCAGGTGCCCTTTATAGGAAATATAGATCTCCATTATTACTCCATAGCCAGATTGAACCTCACAATTAAAATCAGGTCATGTAATTCCTTAGTTGAAAGCCGCCGTTGGTTCACATTAAAATTCTGTATTCCTTACAGTTGTCTATAAGACACTGTATTATCTGACCCTGGCCTTTCTTTTCTCTTCCCTCCCTCACCCTAATCTTTGCCATAACCACAGGGTTCAAACCAACCTAGCATTTTTAGTGCTTCTTAAACATACTGAATTATTTCCTTTTCCAGAACATTTGCCCTTACTTCCTGCCACCTAACATTCTTTTCCCCAGAATATTTGTGTTAGATCCTTCATATGACTAGGGGCTCAGTGAGCCCTCCTAGGAGCTCCATCTACTTTTAAAGTGGAACTTATCCCTACCTGGACTCTTTGTCTTGTAGCTCTGATGTGGTTCTTCATTTGATCATTGCGACCTGCCTCTACTTTGTATGTTTATTTGTTTACTAGAGACCAGGTGCACAAAATTTGTGCATGGATAGGGTCCCTAGGCCTGGCCAGAAATCAGGGTCAAACTGTGGGGTGACCAGCAGGGAAATTGGGGAGCCCTGCTGTCACCCATTTTGGCTGGCCTGGGGCCTATGGGCTGGGGGCAGCTCCTGCATTAAGCATCTGCTCCCTGGTGGTCATTGTGCATCATATTGACCAGTCATTCCACTGTTTTGTTGATTTTCATATTAGGCTTTTATTATATAAGATGGAAACCAGGTATTATTGTTTCTTTTGTCTGGTGTTGAATCCTCAATATCCAGAGAAGTGTCTGCAAATAACAGACATTATATGGTTATTGAATAAAATAATGAATAAACTATTTTCTAAAAATGACACTGATAATCCTCCTTTGCAGGTACTCTATAAGGATTAGAGTTAAAATATAAGGCAATTAATTATATCTGTCATAAGTGATTGTTATCACCACTAAAATTTAAACTAGCTAAATGATTAAAAATGAATCTCAATGGTAAGCAGTACTTTTTGAGGTTGCATATAATGCAGTGAATTTAAATAGTAAAATTGGGTGCCTGGGGATTTTGGAAAACTTACATTCTGATACAGACACTGTACCCCTGATATGATACTGTTGAAGAAAAAGCATTTAATTATATTTTAGATTTATATACATATTAAAAATTTTGAACATATCCTAAACATGTAGCATTTATAGAATTTTTGTATTATTATTATTATTATTATTATTATTATTATTATTTTGATGTGTAAAAAATTATTGTGATCCCCAGGCTGAGATATGGCTGTGTTTGGCAGTGGCTATGGTTGCCATTGTTTATAGAAGATACCACAGCAGAGACCATTGGAGAATTTTCCGTAGTGGCCCTGAATCCTTCCTTGGTACCAGAGTGCAAGCTTCTGAGCACCAGGCTTGTATTTATTTGAATGGTCACACTCATTTGCTCAGTCACATTTGCTCCATGCCAGTCCTCCCTGAATAATTGAGTAACTTGCTTTGTACGGCTCCTCTCTCCCAATTCATCCTCCTTTACCTTTTGCAGAGGAGGACTCTGTCTAGGCCACTTGCTCCTCTCAAGAATGCTTCCAATGCTAGATGATGGACATGCAGCACCGAATGCTCCATTGTAAGAGCAGAGGCTCTTCCAGGAAGCGGGGAGCAGGGAAACCTTCATTAAAGCCACTGAGTTCCACTCCAACCTTTCCTCTGGATTGTTAGTCTCTTCATCTCATGTGTACAAACTAAAAGTAGTCCCATAAGGGAGTTTTCTTCAAACATCAACCTCAGCACCAAGCTACTCTTGATTTTTAAAAGGAGGAGAAAATGGCACCCATTTATATCTCATTATCATTTGATTAGTTTACAAAAACAGGCAAACCGCCACCAACAAAATTTACTGTATGCCTTTACTGTGACATTTTGTTCATCTTTAAAAGTTATTCTCAAATTTAAGGTGGATCTTAAAATCACTGATATTTTAGAATTTAGAAAATATATATGAACAGAACAATGACTTTGTGCCAAGTGAAACTATTATTACTTGGCATGTTGATGCCAAATCTAATGCAGATCTGATAAACTGATAAACTTTCATTTTCAAGTTACTCAGAGTCTATCTGAAGTATTTCTACCTCAAGCACAAGCCCTGTTCTTGCTTCTTTGACATGAATGAACACTGATCTAAAGCTTACTTGGCAGAAAGAGTTGGCCCTGATGCCTTCCAGCCCAGAATGTAACCTTTTCAGGTTTAGTAAGAAAGTGAGTAGTTTGGAGTCTGACTGCAGTATCTTAATATATAAAGAGGTAATATGAAAATTAGGCTGGGATGGCACAAAGAGACAATTGGACAGGAAGAGGTTGGACATGCAGGTGAGGCCTGGAGTGGAGACAGAGAGAGAGGCAGAGGCAGAGGCAGAGACAGAGGGCCTGTCCAAGCCAGCACAGCAGCTCTGGTGGCCCAGAGTGGACATAGGCAAAGGGTTGTAGGGGTGTGTGGCCTGGGGCTGGTTGAGCTGCTGCAGTGGCTTGGGCAGCCTTGGAGCAGGCAGGGTGACAAGGGGCCTGGGGTGGAAGTCAGGTGCAGGTCCTGGCCACTCATGAGCCGCCTGACTCCTGCGGCAACCCACAGGGTGCCTCCTTGCATGGTGGGAGGCAGAGTGCCTCCTCTCATGATTTCAGTCACACGCTGGGCCTCTAGTTAGAAAATAAGAGATTTCAAAGAAAAATAAATAATTTTTTAAACTTGGAAACAACAAAGATATTCTTAAGCAGGTGAATGGATATATATAGACTGTGGTACTTCTGGATAATGGAATATCATTCAGCATGAGGCAGAAAAGTATAATCAAGCTGTGAAAAGACAGAGGAATCTTAAGGGTATATTACTAAGTTAAATAAGTCAATTTGAAGAAGCTATATACTATATGATTCCAACAATATGGCATTCTGGAAAAGGTAGAACTATAGAGACAATGGAAAGATCAGTGATGCCAAGGTTGGGATGGAGAGATAAATAGGCAGAGCACAGAGGTCTTTAGCAGTGAATCTTATATAACAAAAGCCTAGGTGATGTCATATGCAACATCATCACAAGATGGCCGCCACAAGATGGCCAGTGGGAGAAGGCAGTTATGCACAATCAGGCTGGCAGGGCATGGCAGTTGTGGGCAATCAGGCCTTTAGGGAAGGACAATTGTGGGCTAACAGGCCAGCAGGGGAGGGCATTTGGGGGCAACAAGGCCTGTAGGAGAGGGTAGTTGGGGGCCATCAGGCCAGCAGGGGAGGGCAGTTGGAAGTAATCAGGCTGGCAGGGGAGGGCAGTTGGGTCTGCAGGGAAAGGCATTTGGGGGCAATCAGGTTGAACGAAACAATGTTATTTGAGAACCTACTACATGTGCACATGCACATGCACGAATACACACACACACACACACACATACACACACACACATTGTACACATAGGAAACATAATCTGTGTTTAAATGTGTGTGTGCATATGTAGAGGAAAAATAATAAATAAACTATACTATAGGTCAGTATTCCTTGAGCAAGGCTGCCAAAATATAAACATTCCAGAAAATGTTATGCCTTAAATAAAATGTTCCATGGTTAGTTAAATTTGGAAAATGCTGCTTCCTCCAACCCTCTCAATGGTTTGCACTGAGTCAAAAGTTTTAGCAGTTAGGCATCCATCAGGCTAGCAGGGGGGCAGTTAAGAGGTGATTAGGCAGGCAGGCAGAAGCAGTTAGGGATAATCAGGCAGGCAGGCAGGTGAACAGTTAGGTGCCAGCAGTCCCGGATTATGAGAAGGATGTCAAACTGCTGGTTTAGGCCCAATCCCAACTGGCAGTCAGACATCGGCCAAGGGGTCCCAGATTGGAGAGGTTGCAGGTTAGCCTGAGGCACACACACCCCATGCACAAATTCCATGCACTGTGCCTCTAGTATTTTAATAATTGGATATATGTCATTATACATTTGCCCAAACTCATAGGAATTACTAGACAAAGAGTGAATAATAAGGTAAAATTATGGATGTTGGTTTATTATGATGTGTCAGTATAATGCCCCTTTTGTTAAAAAAAAAAAGAAAATGAAAATGAAAGTACCATTCTGGGGGATAATATTCATGTGTGAGGGCAGAAGGTATATGGAAAATCTCTGTAGCTTCCTTTCAGTTTTACTCTAAACTTAAAATTGCTCTTTAAAAACATACACTTTTAAATAGAAAAATAAAAGAAAGAAAGATGAATGTTTTTGATTTTTGAAATGAGTCAAAAGTTAAGAAATAATGCCTACTTGCCCTGTGATCTTTATCACCAAACCAGAGACCCAGTGCATGAAATTCATGCGTGGGGTGTTGTCCCTCAGCCCAGCCTACACCTTTTCCAATATGGGACCCATCAAGGGATCTCCAACTGGGCAGTCAGACATCCCTCTCACAATCCAGGTCTGCTGGCTCCCAACTGCTCACCTGCCTGACTTCCAGATTGCCCCTAACCACTTCTACCTGCCAGCTTGATCACCCCTTAACGACTCCCCTGCAGGCCTGGTCCCCCTCAACTGTTCTCCCCTGCTAGCCATCTTTTGTCTACATGGGGACAGAATCTTTGACCACATAGGAGCAGCCATCTTCTGTGTTGGAGTGATGGTCACTCTGCATATTACTCTTTTATTAGATAGGCTAGGGGCATGGTGCATGGGTAGGGGCCAGTTGGTGTGCCCTGAAGGGTGTCCTGGATCAGGGTGGGGGTTCCTTTGGGTGTGGGGTGGTCTGGGCGAGGGGCCTGTGGTGGTTTTCAGGCTGGCCCTACTCTCCCAGCTACCCAAGCAGAGGCCCTGGTATCTGGGATTTATTTATCTTCTACATTTGAAACTTTGTAGCCCGGAGGGGAGCCAAGCCTCCTGCTTGCTCTGTGGTTACAGCCAATTCTGTTGGGTTTATTTGTCTTTTATAATTGAAACTTTTAACCATAAGCGGAGGCCAAGACTAGCCAGGGCTGCAGAAGTTTGGCTTCTTCCATCGCTGGGGGCAACTAGCCTCCTGCTCTCTCCAGCTTCATGGCTGCTGCCATTTTTGTTAGGATTTATTTATCTTCTATAATTGAAACTTTCTATCCTTGAGTGGAGGCCTGGGCCTGTCAGGATGTGTGAAAAGCTTGGCTTCCTCCATCACCAGAGAAACCCAAGCCTACCTCCTACTTGCTCAATGGCTACAGCCATCTTGGTTAAGGTTAATTTGCATACTCACTCTGATTGGCTTTTAGGCATGGCTTGTGGGTGGAGTGGAGTGATGGTTAATTTGCTTATTATTCTTTTATTAGATAGGATAGGACTGTGTCTAATATAAACATCTAGTACAGATCAGAACTCTTCTTAGGAAGTCTCATGACTTGCCCTTGATTCTGATTTATTCTTATGGGGCATGAGAATTGGAGAAGTAAACTGTTGGACTATTCTTGGAGAGCAGGGATGGGGTACCTTTTTCTGTCAAGATATATTTAGATATTTATAACATGATTTGATGGCCATACAAAATTATCAACTTAAAAATGAGCTTATTATGTTTGGTCAGAATTTAATTAACTCACCTGATGCCTTGTCAGGACCAAGCCAAATGATTCTGTGAGCCTTATACAGCTTTTGGGTTGGACATTCCCTTTCTCTGTTCTGGAGGCTGCCAATAACTAGATAAGACAGATCCAAATATTGGGATTCTGCTTACCACAAAATTTTATTAAACAATAAGTTTAATTCTGGATTTTTCCTGAAGGATCTGATTCCATGGGATTTTATTTTATTAATAAATGTAAATCAATAAATGTATAACTCCACGTGATTCTTATTTTGTTAAAAACTCCTCACTATATTGCAAGAACACTTCATAAACCAACAACAATAAAAGATATAATACAATTTTTTTTAAATCAGGAGAATCTTTATTTAGGTCTAATATTTGATTTAAGAATCACTTAAGTGGCCCTCTTCTGGTTACAAAAATGTGACTGGCCACCCATTGTCTGACAGATAGGGACAACAGATCTGCCTTTTCTGACTTGATGAAGGTTAAGTTTTTATTAATTCATAGAAGAAGCCATGGAGTAGTTGCTGTAAGAAGCTCTGGAAAGGAAGAGGTCAAGTCTCTCTGATCTTTTTCCAGATTTAAAGTTAGTAAAATGTCAGGGGAGATGAAGAGATTATAAAGAATGCCTTTTAAATTTATGAAGTTTATAGTTTATTCTTTAAAGATCACATACAATTATGATGATAATAATTAACTCTATAGATTGCTATGAGGATTAAGTGAGACAATGCATGTATTTAGAAGAGTACCTAAAAGCCCCGGTATCTGCTGAGATAAGCACAACTCACTGCCTTTTCTTCTTCAAGGAATATAAATGGATTCAGTCATTGCCATGTACTAGTAGATCTCACTCAGTGAATGTTTATTTGTTATTATTTTTACTATTGATCACATTTCTATAAAGTATAGTAAACTCATGATAAACAAAATCATCATTTATATTTTTCTACAGTGGGGTTGATGAGTCATTTGCTTTATTCAAACACACACACACACACACACACACACACAGGGACAACATGATTTGTTATTTTAAAAAATAATTTTAAAATAAATGTCCAGTCTGCACTAGGATCAGTCTATTCTTTTTCTCATTGAAATTTAAAGGAAGTTGCTAAAGACATATTTGAACATGGAATTACCCTGTGGGAAAATTCTCATCTTATAAAGAAACTTTAGCTAAGACCTCTATCTTCCAATTCCCCAATTATAAGAGAGAAGCACCAAGGCAAAATTTCTCACTGCTAGCTAAAATCAGATTGTTATTGATCTAAAACTGTTACCAGCATCCCTTTCCTTGCTACTTGTGGTACATACATTTTCCTTTTCTTTAAGCAATGCTAAAATCTTGCTGCCATTACCATTTGGTTGTCTGTTTTAGATAGGATCACATCAGATCACTGAATATGCAAAATATATGCAACTTACAGGAGTAATAGTCACTAAGCCCAAACACTGCACACAACTCCCTTCCCTTTTGTGGTAAAGATGTAGGAGATGAAACAAGTGATACTGACACTTTTAACAGGAATGGTATAAATCAGCGCCACTACCACAGTTTATTTATTGCGGATTTTATAGCATTTCTTCTCATGGGTTTTCTTGACAATTTAATTTGGTGTTTCATCTAAGTCTATACAGAGCTCTCCAAATACCTGTATGTTTGCTGGCTTCTGAGTATCACTAGCAAAGTGTATAAAGAAAGCAAAACCAACTGCTTCTCACTTGATATAAAGAACCTACTTGTAACCATATGACTGGAAAGTCTCTTCTCCACACAGCTGTGCTAACAGATTGCTGATCAGCCACTGACCTTTCTCATCAGAGCAGTTCAAAGCCTTCTTCCCAACTTTGTTTTTAATTTAATTATCATTTGAAGAGAGGAAAGTCCTTTTATGCAGCACTGAGAAAGAGACTATATCTTGGGACCACAATGACAATGATCTTGCCTATCAGAAGGCCTGAGAACAGTCTGATAAAAGCAAAACTTTGTCCCAGATCAGAGAAGCATTTAGTTTATAAAAAAATGGATTGCTTTTCAAATAATGCAGAACTTAGGTAGATTGAAAATAGGAAAAGCAAACATTCTGAGTCACAGACCCTACTTGAGGCAACAAAATTCTTTGAGCTCGTAATTGTCTTATTTTATTTGATCGTTAAAAAAAATCAGTTTTATTCCAGTGAGAACCTTTTTATATTGCTTTCCCATGTGAACCAAGGCAGAAAATCTCTCATGGTCTTATTTATTCTAGCCCTGAACGACCATGTGTGAAAAAACGAATAACTTAGGAGAGGCTAAGTGGTCTCTGATCAAGAGGTGGATAAGGATGATACAGTAAAAACTAGAAATTCCCTTTACTACCTTTGAATAGAGGTCTTAAATTCAGAAGTCTCTGCTGTCATCCAACTTACTATGGTCAGCCATTGTGTAGTAGAATGGCGTCTTAGATTTAAATTAGCTGTTGGGGAAGGAAGAGTTTTCCTCTGTCCTTCTCACTTCTTCTACAAGGACTAATAATTAAATTAACATAAAATAGATTAACAGGAGAAAATCAAATCTCATGATGTTCTTACTGGGGCCTCTACAAAGCCAATGAGACCCAAGGATGAGTTGAGAAATTGAGGCTTACATGCTATTTGAGCTAAGAACTAGGATAGGGGCCTGGGGTTTTCATAGGATGAAAGGAAGAACATGTAATTAGTTGTTTAGTAATTAGTTGTGTGTCCTGAGATCCAGATAGGTTCTTCAGGTAAAAAAACTATCTCTCCTTTTGTGCCAGGGTTCCTATCTGTATTCTTTAGGTAATTAATGGAGGGGTAAACATTTTATTATTATTATTATTATTATTATTATTATTATTATTAAATCTGGTGGGTCTTGGATTATTTTCAACTCAAAATGGTCTGCATGCTAAAATGGTACATTTTTGAGAGGCTCCTTCTGAAACCTAGTCCACAAGTCACTGACCCCAAATCTGTATTAGTTAACCCCTAATCCTGACTTTATTCTCAACCTGTGTCCTGAAAAATTGCATCTACTCTGATTTCTGCTCACCAGAAATGCCCTTGCTATCTTCAATTTCTGACATACTCAGCTCAATTTAAATTAATATAGTTGATTTTAATTAAATGTATCTGCATAGCATATGTTTCCTATGCACCAAACATAAAGTTAACCAGTAGGGATAGAAGAATAAGATATATGTGTGTGTGTGTGTGTGTGTGTGTGTGTGTGTGTATCCTCTTTCCATGACATGTTTTGTCTCATACTAAAGATATGCAAAATATCAATTCAGTAAAGTAAGATACTTGTAGATAGTCTTTCACAGATCAATATAGAGACTAAAGCTCCTCTCATCTGGCAGCTCTATCACCTCAAAGGTAAAATTCTTGGCTTCTACCTCGTAGATAGATAATGGAGAATGGTGAAGAATTGTGTTATGTTTTTATGGGCTAGACATTGTTAGGTACATTGATTTCACACCCACTCTGGTCAGAGCTTGCTCATATGGCCATACCCATCTATAAAGTAGCTAGATAGATTGGTTACCTATTGCTTCCATAATACATTACCAAAAATTTAGTGACTTAACAATACAAACTTCCAGAAGTCAGAAGTCTGAAAATGGTTTCACTAGGCAAAATGAAGACTGATGGGAGAAACTGTTCCTTAGCCTTTTTCAGCTTCTAGAGATCACCTGGCCCCAAATCTGTATTAGTTAACCCCTAATTCCTTGGCTCCCAGTTCCTTTTTCACATCACTCTAAACTTTTATTTCCATGGTTATATCTGCTGCTACTTATGTTTAATTTTCTGTGCTCCTCTAAAAAAAACCTTGTGAGTCCATTGGACTCAACCAAGTCTTCCAGAATAACTTCTCTAAATCCTTAATTTAATGGCATCTTCGAAGTGCTCTTTATCATGTGATGCAACATGTCCACAGATTCTGGGGATCAGGATGTGGATCTCTCGGCCATTTGTTATTCAACCTATCACAAGAGGAAAATACTCTAGCTTAGCTTCCTGAGGGAGAAGGAAACTGGTTTGGTGAACAGTTTTCCAATTTTTATATTAATAATAACAATAATAGTTATTGCATAGTGTATTTAGTCTTTATACTTCCATCTATATATATAAAAGCCTAAGCGACCATTCTGATGGAATGACCAGAACATCTGGTTGCTATTATGTGCACTGACCACCAGAGGGCAGACACTCAATGCCGGAGCTGCCCCCAGTCCATAGGCTTTAATCACCGATAGGACCTGCAGGTCAATCTTCTGGTCTCTCCCTACTAGCCAGCAGGTCCCGTCAGGGCAGGGCCCCCAGGCTGGGATGGGAAACCAGGGGTGGGTAGAAGTAGATGCAACCCTTTCTCAGGGAGGCCAAGGATTGGCTCCCTCCTTGGGGCCAGTGCCAACCTCCCAATCCCTCCTCCTGGCTGGCAGTTCCCAATCACCATTTGGGGTCGGGCCCCAGGCTGGTATGAGGAACCAGGAGTGGGTGGCAGCATATGTGGACAGTGAGGGAAGGAGGTGGTGGAAGAAGAAGGGAACTGTGCTGTGGCAGGATGTGTGCGGCAAGGGAAGGAGGAGTAGGGGAGGTAGGGAGGCAAAATTGTAAACTTACTTTTGTCCCACTTGCTATATGCTAAATAAACATTATATGCATTATATTAATCCATTCAACAATTCTGTGAGTAAAGAACTATTATTTTTAATTTACTTAGACCGAAATAATAAGGTCAAGAGGACTTAAATACTTGCTCAAAATATCAAGGTTAGTGGTAGATCAGGATTGAAGCTGACTCTAGAACCTGTCTGTTTCCATTCCTCTTTATCCCTATGGTCAAAGAATTAAGCACATAATTAAACACTGGAGATACTGGGCTTAAAGAGAAGAGCCCTTATCCCAAAGCAGAGCTGCAGCAATAACCTCACAGAGGTGTTAGATGCAGAGACTGGTACAACTTCTCCGTTGTTGACCTTTAATTTCCCGGTCTCTCATCTCTTGATTTGTGTCTTCTTCTAGCTGTTTCTGGAAACTCACTAGTAGATGTAGTAGTTCCTTGCCATCTCTACCTATTCTGGAATCTGTAACTCAAACAGTACCTTAAGTTCTGTCACTTTGGCCCTAAGCTGACCCCAGCCCAGAGGGAAAATATTATGACAAGAGGTCAGGAAGAATTTAAAAGACAAAATGGCAGGTCAAGGATCAGGGCCAGCTCAGATGGTCAGCATGTCCCTGAACCAAGGCCTTTTCCAGGGCAGCCAGGCAAGATTCTGAGAGAATGGTCTACTGACCTCCATGCTCTCCTCAGCATATTGCACTTGACAGAACTACACACCAGCATTTCTTTAGCAGAGATATTTTGATTTGTATCTAGCCCCATAAATCACAGCTTCTGTATGGACTCTCACATTTGGCAGAAAGGAACTTAATATGCCAGCAAATGGATGAACCAAATGACCTTTTCCCGAAAAACATCAAAGTGAGCTATTGTGGTTTTACACTAACAAGAAAAGAGAAGGGTAATCATTCTTTCTCTTTCATAGTAATATCTGTTGACCTTTCCCTGATTTCCTCATAATGTCCATGCTATGGACAGAAGAAGACAGTCATACAATGTAGTGAAATATTGGTGCCTCATAATTTTTTTAATATATTTTATTGATTTTTCACAGAGAGGAAGGGAAAGGGATAGAAAACCAGAAACATCGATGAGAGAGAGACATCCATCAGCTGCCACCTGCACACCTCCTACTGGGGATGTGCCCGCAACCAAGGTACATGCCCTTGACCGGAATCAAACCTGGGACCCTTCAGTCCCCAAGCTGACGCTCTATCCACCGAGCCAAATCGGATTCGGCGGTGCCTCATAATTTTAACAAAACACCAAAAAGTCATTGTTGAAGGGATCTCTTCACCCTCACTTAACGAAGAGGACCTAGTAGATTACGAAGCAGCAAACGTATTTGAAACTTTCAGTTGTTTGAATTTATAGTGAGACTTCAGATCCATGATTCACAAAATCTGGAGTCATGAGCTCTTCTGAATGAAGTTTTCAGAGCACATAACTGAAAAGCTTTCAAGTACAGAGTCACTGTGACATAGTAGGCATTTTTTAATTTAAGGCCAAATTTTCATGAATGTATTCAACACATAGTTACTAAGGACTTACCTTACCAGATATCAGGCTGGATAAAACAAGACCCTGAGTTCATGAACTGGCTTTGTTAATAACTAGTTAGCACAATGATGTGGAGGAGAACACAACCTCCTAAGCCACAACATTCTGATATCAAAAATCAATATAGGAATAGCTGTCCAACTAGTTTTAGAGTCGCTGTGAATTTCCAATAAAGTAATACATTGGACATCACTTTGTGAATGATTACAATGACTATCCAAGTATTAATGATTCAGATAAATGTGAGGAGCTTTACTTTCCATTCAAACATAGTTAGTGCATTTAGGTTAGAAAATTGATGAAAAGGAATTTACTTCCTTAGCAAAGATTCTATGAAAATAATCGTTCCCCTGCTATCATACACTGATTGGCAGGATATTTTTTACATTATTTCTTGATAACCAGTAGGTAAGTCATTACAATGTAAATGTCTTTCTGGGCTACAGGGCACATTATGTACAATACTAGTGTTGCCAACAAAGAAATGTAATACTCATGAATATATAATGTGTAGCAATTTACCTCTGACATGTTTAAATATATGCCTGTTGAGTTTCCTGGCAAAATTACAGAGTGCAAATTATTTCAATTAAAAATAAACATGCTTTTCATGAAATTAATTACATGTTACATTTAGAGTTAGACATTGTGTAGTAAAATATGGTTGTAAGCAGAGTTATTAAAGCTTCATTAGAAAGACTCAGTCAACCCAAATCTCTCCCTCTCTACCAAGTTTGAAACTTTGTATTAAAAAAATCAATGAACTTTTGATTCTTACCAGGCAGTGCTCTTCATAAAAACAGAAAAACAGTATGGCATTTTCATGTACATTCAGTTTACCTTTCTAGGTAGGATACCGATTGAGGGAATAGTGCACATTGTCACTGGGGAGTGACAATGTGCACTATTCCATCAAAAATAAATATTGGAAATTTATTTTTAAGTAAAA